>OX418221.1:1580017-1708832 GCA_948455865.1 Conomelus anceps
TATTCATTGCGCGTAGGAAACACACTTGACTGGAATCTGAAACCCCTAATATACATACAATGTTTTCAGGCGCCATAATACAATCCGGCAGATGCTAGTTGGTATATTTACTTTACATTAGCATAATTAGCGGTTGACGTGTCTGTTCTAAGAGAAAGTATAGCATTATTTTTGCGCTACCGGCGTTTTATGTCTGTCTATTGCGTCCGAAAAAATACATCTTGATCAGAAAGACAGTCTACAGTTTCTGAACCGTATAATTATTTTGTCTTGTATGATCGGTTGAAACCAATAAATTTGGGTGGTGAAATGTTTAGAAAACTAAGAATTTATTTTATACTAGAAAAGCCTCCATGATTTATTATAACAGCCCCACGATTTTTTAAATCACTTCTATTTTCTTATTCAGATTATGTAAGATTACAGTACCGTAGGCATGGTAGTACCAAAGACAATATAATGTACATTGTCTTTGGTAGTACTTAGCAATTCATGTAGTTTATGATCTACTTGTAAAATATTTTAACATGAAATCATGTAAAATAAGAATTTATTTTATGCTAAAATATGCAGTTCGTCATGGAACAAGAAATCCAGGAATCTAAAATATGCCTACAGCATTGTATTAGCACCATTTATTGTATAAATTACTTTTGTCTTCCTTATATATATATATATATATATATATATCTTATTCAGATTCGGGGTCAGATTAGAGTATGTAACAAAATACTTGACAATTTATGAGTTTTTTAACTTGACTTGAAATATTTTGACATGAAATCAAGTGAATTCTAGTAGGTGTAGTAAATTCCAAGTAAAAGTAGTTTTTTTGTGGAGGATGAAGCCCACATAGGTCTGAGACCTGTGCGTCGGTAATGAGTTGGATGATGGTGATTGATGAGCTGAACCTACAGTTTTAGGTGGGTTCCGAACCACCGGGAAGTGATTTTACAGCAGAGAACAGTGTCTCTTTGATGGCCAATCTAACCGGTCACCCTTACAAATAGTTGGTATGGTTTTACTTGAAAATTCTTGTAGCTTTTTACGATCTACTTGAGCTGAAATATTTTGAAATGAAATGATGTAAATTGAAAATGTATTTTATGGTAGGAAATGCCTAGTAACTCCTCTTATTGAATAAATGTCTTTTATTTTCTTCGTGTTTCTCATATGAAATGAAATGAACTAAATTTCATTCATCCACAACAATTTACAATAAACAGAAAAACATTCTCTTATCACAATAAAAAAGATCTATATACCATATAGATAACACATAAACCTGCTATATAAAAAAAATAGGGGAAGTATGGGGGAGTGATAGCCGTGAGCTACACCAGGTATCTGTTCATATTTAATATAAGCCATATGAACTCCTGGGCCCTCTTTGATTGGATTTGTCAGCAAAATAGACACTGTTTTCTGCTGATAACTGTTATAATTATTATCTGGGTCTCTTGGCCGAATAAGTGTTTGATTACAGATAGCTTGATTAAAACAGAAGTTAGCTAGAATAAGAGTCAGAAGTTGGAATGGCAACCTCAACTATTTCAACACATTAAGCTTTTTTTTGAGGATGAAGCCCACATAGGTCTGAGACCTGTGCGTGGCTAATGAGTTGGATGATGGTGATTGATGAGTTGGACCTACAGTTTTAGGTGGGTTCCGAACCACCGGGAAGTGATTTTACAGCAGAGAACAGTGTCTTTTTTGCTGGCCAATCTAATCGGTCACCGTTACGAACAGGACCTACGAGAACGCAGCTTATCTCTTTGATTGAACAGATACCTGCTACGGCTCCCGGCTATCACTTCCCTATGATTGATTTTCAGCTGATTTCAGCTTGATTTTCAGCTGTCAGCTTCCTGTTACAAAGTACTAAAAAGTAAGAGGGCTCAAAAGTACAGAATAAATTAAGAATTATTACAAGAAAACTTGAAAGTGATAGGAAGAAACGTGAATAAATGACAAAAGTGTAAAGATCATAGCGAGGAAAATATCTTGCATGAAATTTCAACACAGGTTTCTAAGTGTGGGATTATTAGATATGAAAGCTTAAAGAGTTGATAGCCAATTCACTCTATCTGGTTATCTTGACAGATGGGGAAAACGTCAAGATGCTAAACAGATATGTCATCTCGTGCCAGATGCACTAGAGAAAGCTCACTTGATTCACGTTCGCTCATTGGTTGAGACGTCAATAAGATGTTCCCTCATTGGTCATTGCAGTCATAAACAAGTGATTGCAGATGACTTATGCAGTCAGTCATCATCTGTTTAATATCTTCGACAAATGCTTCAACAGTGCTATAAAACATTGATTGACACAGCCGACAGGCTTTCGTCTATTCTATTACAATGTGTGAAGGAAGCTTTCATTATGTGATTTCACTTGAGAATATATATATTTTTTTTTGGAGGATGAAGCCCACATAGGTCTGAGACCTGGGCGTGGGTAATGAATTGGATGATGGTGATTGATGAGTTGGACCCACAGTTTTAGGTGGGTTCCGAACAATGGGGAAGTGATTTTACAGAGGAGAGCAGAGTCGTTTTGCTGGCCAATCAAATCGGTCACACTTAAAAAGAGGGCCCAGGGGATGGTAGCTTATCTTTGAACATTTTCGGAATCGTCGTCGTCTTCCTTCAAGGTTTAGGCAAATTACCTGTTCCGACTTCAAACAACTCATCACATCCATTTATTTTATTAAATAAATATTCATAAATGATATTTTCCCAATAGGAAGGCATAGACGACTACCAACAGTCATCCCAATTTTTTTTTTTTATAGGATGAAGCCCACATAGGGATGAGATCTGCGCGTGGGTAATGAACTAAATGATGGTGATTGATGAGTTGGACCTACTGTTTTAGGTGGGTTCCGAACCACTAGGTAGTGATTTTACAGCAGAGATAGAGTATTTTTTGCGGTCCAACGGAATTGGTCACTCTTACAAAGAGGCGCAGGAGTTTATCTTTTCATCTTACTGAATACCTGCTATAGTTCACGGCTATCACTTCCCTTAAATTTAAACTTATTATGTTTAATTAATTCATGAATTTGAATCCGCAGTTCGAGTCATGCATGCTTGTTAAACTGTTTTTTGCTAAATTTTCAATATTGAAAAACTTAAATTTAATCCTATAGCTCAGAATAAAATTAATCATATCACATAGGCCATAGGAGATGGCCTATTTATACTGATCAAACTCACGTCTAAGATTTGAAAAAAAATCCAATTTAACAATATCCATTAATTTTTTTCTGATAAGAATTAATTTTGTAAATTCTTCTAATGCAGTTGCCAATGTCTACAGTAGCAATGGCTTTATTCATAACATTAATTTATAGAAATCTATTTGAAATTGAAACATATTTCTAATTAAATTGAATAATCTTCAGATTATATTTTAATCTGAAGATTAAAATAATTATCTTTCTCTCTGGTTGCGTTGATCATCAGTTATTATCAATTAACTTATTATTATTATTATTCTTGACCTTCTATTTAAAAAATTCAATTTGATATATTGGGCTAAGCTGATACTCTATTTCCAGATTATTATAAATTATAGCCTTAATTTCAATGTCCTCAGTAGCCATGTTCTTTTGTATAATTTATAAATACATATAGTTGTATAATTTTGCATAATTTATTAATAAATAGCAGCAATCCACGAAAAATTATATCATATTCCTAATTAACTTAAATAGATTTGAAATAAAATAATGCTTACTTCTTGTCTCATCATCAGTTATGATCTATCAACCACTTATTATATTTGATACTACGTATTGAATTTTCATTTCAAAATTATATTTGATGTAGTGAGTTCAGACTCTGATACTCTATTTCGAGGTTAAGATAAACAATTTGTTTTGTCGATTACGTCTTGGAGACTCCAATTAATTAAGGATTATAAGACAAGCCATATCAACAATTATACTCTTATAAACTAGTTGCCATAATTACTATATCAATTAGTTGGGGTGAGGCTTAATTTTGATGTGAACGAAACTCTTCTACACTATAAAAAGCTTTATCAACTAAATATTTTTTAATTGATTTTAAATATTTCTATATTTTCAAGACTCTTTAAAAACTGCGGTAGCTTGTT
The DNA here is from genome assembly GCA_948455865.1 of Conomelus anceps. Classification (NCBI taxonomy): domain Eukaryota; kingdom Metazoa; phylum Arthropoda; class Insecta; order Hemiptera; family Delphacidae; genus Conomelus; species Conomelus anceps. The sequence continues at coordinate 1,584,141 of OX418221.1, forward strand.
GTATAGTTTCCTACCAATATAACTAGGTTTTTGTTTGAATAAGTTACTATTGTGACTCACCAAGTGGTAATCTTCTTGGCTTCTTGTATCATAATCGTGTACGTCAAGATTTTGGTTAACAACATTCGTTTTCACATATAAAGTAGCTTCATACACATATAAGCATGAACAACGGCCTACATGAATCTAATCTATTTACTCTTTCTACACACATAGCCGCTTTCTTTTGGATCTTAAACACCCTATCAAGGTTTTGCTTTGATGAATTATTTCCCCATACTAAGATAGCATACCTATCTGTATACCTGAAATTACCTGCATACCTATAATTAAGATAGCATACCTATAATTAAGATAGCATACCTAAAATTATGGCCCATGTGTCACTTTTCTGAATAAAACTGGCAAATTATAAGTACAAACAAGTTTTTGTCAGCTTGCCGTCATAATTATTACACTCATCTCCGATTTCCAATTAAATTATTAGGTTGACGTAATTATATCAGCGTTCACTTTATCATCTCCAGGTGTCAATGAGTGAAACCTGGGCAGATTCCATTACCTGACACCTGTGTGTAAACTAGCAGCTTGGAGCTCCCAGTTGTGAGAGATGATGAATTTATTGTTCTACAACTTTCTATTCGTCTGCCGATGGATGATTTCTTATTTCGACTTCTACCAGGCAGCTGCTGGGTGGTAGCGAACTCTAATCAGGAGCGTTGTCTATGTAGCTAACAGTACCTAACATCACCTGACCAAACAGATTGTGTATAACTTTGACGAAGTGCTAAATTTACGGTTGTAAAATCGTGGGTTACGATTCAAATTGGTGAGGCATCTCTGTCAAAGCTTTTTTTTCGGAGGATGAAGCCCACATAGGTCTGAGACCTGTGTGTGGGTAATGAGCTGGATGATGGTGATTGATGAGTTGGACCTATGGTTTTAGGGAGGTTCCGAACCACCGGGAAGTGATTTTACAGCAGAGAACAGAGACTTTCGATGGCCAATCCAATCGGTCACCCTTACAAAGATGACTCAGGAGTTTCGTAGCTTATCTCTAATTGAAATGGTACCTGCTACGGCACTCGGCTATCACTTCCCAAACTGGTTCTGTATATGGCAGGCAATTTCAATGCTGAGGATTAAGAAGGATTGGAAGAAAACATTATCCTATTCCTTAGAAGTTTCTGGAGATGATATTCAAATGAGCAGTGTTAGATTATTATCTTCCTTCTTCATGTAAATTTACAAATTATGCATAATATGAGTAGTATTTTTTTTCAATATCGCATAGACACTATAGTAGACTTGGATTATATGTTTTGTAGAGCTAGAAATTATGTACAATGACATTTGATCTTGCGGTTAGGTGTATAGAAAGAGTAAATAGATTAGATTCATGTAGGCCGTTGTTCAAGAGACTTGGTCTCCTAACTGTACCCTGCTTATATGTGTATGAAGCTACTTTATATGTAAAAACGAATGATATTAACCAAAATCTTGATGTACATGATTATAATACAAGAAGCCGAGTAGATTATCACTTGGTGAGTCACAATAGTAGCTTATTCAAACAAAAACCTAGTTATATTGGTAGGAAATTCTACAACAAGCTACCGCAGTTTTTGAAGAGTCTTGAAAATATAGAAATATTTAAAAAACAATTGAAGAAATATTTAGTTGATAAAGCTTTTTATAGTGTACAAGAGTTCCTTTCACATCAAAATTAAGCCTCACCTCAACTAATTGAAGTAATTATGGTATCTAGTGTATAATATTGTTGATCTGACTTGTCTTATACTCCTTAACTGGAGTCTCCAAGACGTAATCTACAAAAAAAAAAAATCTCAAGGATATAAGCTATGGTGATGACAATCTAAGTGATGCAATCACATGAAATGGCGAAGTTTGGACAAAGATTCGTCTATTTTTGACACTTCACCAGTCTAAGAAGACTAAGAAGGCTCACCTAATTTGTTGGTAAAATAGAGATAAAAATTGAATTACAGTTTTGTCTTCAGCAGGCTATACTTGAAAGCCGAGGATTGAGTAAGACTGGAATAAAATATTATTTTATTCCTTGAAAGTTCATGAAGCTAATATCTATATTGGCAGAAGTATACTGAGTAGGACCACCTAATTTGTTGGTGAAATTGAGATAAAAAATACAGATCTGCCTACTACCACAGAAAATAAACTACTCTACCACTATCTATTCTTAAAATAAACTACTCTCTTTCTATAAGGTACTCTTGAAATGAGGTAGTACAGTGCGAGACTGAGCTCCGTGTCCCTCGGAGGAATGCATTACGTCATCGCAAAAGCAATGCAATTGTGCGTCTCTGTGCGTGCGAACGCGCTGCCCAGTATAGTAATTCTTTGTCTCTCCTCTTCAGCCGTCAGGGACACGGAGCTTAGTCTCGCACAGCACTTTTCCTTCCCTGTGAGTCTACTTTTTTTTAAGGAGATTGAAAACATCGCATCCAAACGATACCATTCAAATTATTACTCTGTTCTCTGCTGTAAATTACGTCCTGGTGGTTCGGAAACCACCTGAAACTGTATCTCAACAATCACAATCATCAAACCCACGCACAAGCCTCAGACCTATTTGGGCTTCATATTGAAAAAAAATATAACAGTATAGTTTACTAAATAATAGTTATGGTACCGTAACCAGTAAGAATCAATGCAAGGTCAAATATTATTTCTTAAGCAAAACTGACTCATATTTCTACACGTGTAATTTTTTCACCTTCATCAATGACCGGAATTGGTTGATCTACTTCATTCGGACAAGTATTTTGCACTTACTTTTGATATCTATATAAAATACACTCACTTTTAATATATGTATATCTTACACTCACTTTCAATATCAGTATATCTTGCACTAGACTATCTATATCTTGCATAGACTATGTATATTTATATCTTCCACTTACTTTCAATGCAAGTACCAACATATAGCATACGCTCAGCAAGGCTGAACCTATGTGGAATGCAGTGCGATTTATAGTGTCTGTATAGAAAACAATATAGATATAGATTATGTATTGATAAATCGGCTATATAAGGAACAACACAGATATATTTGAGGCTTTTAAACCAAGATAGTCAATCGCCTTCCTCGTCGGTAGACCCCTGAAAGGTTGTCAATGAAATACAACACCCCGTTACTGAATTGATAGTTTCACCGCAATGACCAATGCTAAAAGTACGGCAAAATCGTAATGTTGCAGGTGACTGGTGAGTTGGAAAGGTCAGTAAATAAAATAGGTGCACACCCTGTGATAAAATCAATTAATGAGTTTTATTTTATACATCCAAGGTTGTTTCACGGCAATTAAAATCGCGCGTGCTTTGATTCGTTCCAAGTTCTACATAATGATCGGTTATGGTAAGACTTTTATAATGGTCGGAAGGCTTATGGTAAGACTTAATGAGACTTAGGGACTTGTAATAGTTGAGATTTACAGCTTGTGTCGGCTTTCTGTCGCATTTAAAATCATAAATAAGTTATGGTTTGTAACCAAATTGGAGCTACAGGAGCTGGGTCAAGCGTTTCACGTGCTATAGACTAAGTCTATTTTAATGGAGTGAACGTGGAAAATACATTCAAATAAGGAGTGAATCGAATTTGAAAATAAATTAATTGAAAATCGATCACATCTGTGATTTCCATGGTTAAATACGTTCTTTACTAGCTTATAATGTTTGTAAGGATTTGGCGTCGGTTCTCATATATCAACGTTACCGATTCAATATACAACCTACAAAATCATTTACCCGGTTGTCTGGAACCCACCTAAAACAGTAGGTCCACCGTGCTCCTCACAACATGGCTTGAACGGCGAGGTGGAACTACCTACAAAAGGGTCTCCTCACCACAAAAGCCATACGCTTATTATATTTTTACCGACAAAATGCATGCAAAATACCAAACAAAATTGCATTTTTTTGAGGATGAAGCCCCAATAGGTCTTAGACCTGTGCGTGGGTAATGAGTTGGATGATGCTATTGATGAGATATATTCAGGAAGTAATAGCCAAGTGACATAGCAGGTATCTGTTCAATCAGAGATAAGGTACAAAACTGTTGGGCGCTTTTTGTAAGGGTGGTTGATTGGATTGGCAAGCAAAAAAATACTCTGCTCTCTGCTGTAAAATCACTTCCCGGCTACTCGGAACCCACCTCAAACTTTAGGTCCAACTCATCAATCACCATCATCCAATTCATCACTCACGCACAGGTCTCAGACCTATGTGGGCTTCATCCTCCTAAAAAAAAAGATGAACTTACAGCTCTAGGTGGGTTTCGAACCGCCTGGAAGTGATTTTACAGCAGAGAACAGAGTATTATAAACTTAAAAAACACTTTTAAATGGAAATTGACTCACGCTATGGCGTGACGGCCGTTTCGCTCTGTTCCTGAAGTTTTCAGGAAAACTCATGCCTTGAATCAGTGTACTGTGGGTCGTCTGATGATGCTCTAGACAACAGAGCGAAACGGCCGTCACGCCATAGCGTGAGTCAATTTCCATTTAAAAGTGTTTTTTAAGTTTATAATACATATTAGTGGAAACAAGATGGATCTTCAACATCAGAGAACAGAGTCTTTTAGCTGGCCAATCCAATCGGTCACCCTTACAAAGAGGGTCCAAATAATGTAGTTATGAACGTTCCTTCAGTGTCTCGACTTGAGGGACTCTTCAAGTGCCTATATAAACACATTATTTTTTTTTCTCTAAATAAAGAGAAACTAAAAGTATGGTACGTTAAAAAATACGACCCCAAAAGTGCGTAGTTCATCTATACTAGCTATGTTATGATTTTTCACAACAAGAATATGTAAGTTAGTTTGAAGTAACTGACAATTTAAAAAAATGACTAATAATATACAGAAACAGAATCTATTAATTTCGAATTCCTCAAAGGATAAGTAAGTTAAATAATGCAGACTGTAATTCAGGATCAATGGTACAGTGCAGCGAGTTAGTTTTTATATAAATTAATGATATTCTGTTAAAATGTCAAGGACTCAAAATGCAAATAGGAACTAACACCTTAGATAAACTATAAGAGGTGTCTTATTGACCTGCACTTGAATAATAATTATAATTACTGCGTTTATTCCACCTCTTCAAACACATAAATAACCACTATTATTATTAGTATTATGAAAGTAAAAGACTACGGTCATAAAAAGAATATTATTGTCAAAATACAAAAGAGATAAACAAGTTAGAAAAAATAATAGATAATCACTAGGCCTATATTATTAGTAAAATGTAAAGCGAAAGACTACGCTCATAGGAAGATAAGTTGTAACAATCCAAAAGAGATAAACATGCTTTTGGTAAAGCTTTTGGTTAAGTTTTGGTAAAGCTGGTTACCAGAGTGGATTCAATGGAACCAGGTTTCAAAATTAAGTACATCATATAACTTTCATAATTATCTGATGATCACTGAGTAGCCCTATCGTTTTATAAATGTTTTAGATAATATAGTAAACATTATTCAGAATTAGTGATGAGCATTTTTGGGTTTAATTCTATTGCATCTTCACATTCAATGCCATTTTGTCACAAAAAAGAAACGTCTGTAAAATATTTTCCATGACGAAATACTTAATGAACAATCACGACTGACACTGTATTTCCATTTAATATATTGTCTTTACTCAATTATATTGGAGATGCTAGATGAGGGATGCATTTCACTGTAATATCAAAACTAGCTGACAAAGCTTCTGCTTCTCTTTAAAAATAATATGCATCCCTCCAGTATAAGATAGTGAAAATCATATATATGAAATAAAATATTAAAAATACAGTGTCAGTTTTGATAGTATTGAATTGAATTGTTCGAATTGAATTGTTCTTTATTTCCTCTTTAAAAAAAAAGTACATAGGTAACTTGATTTCAAGAATTATTCATGTTGAGCTTTTAATGTTGAAGTTCTACATTGATAATATGAAGTAAAACAACTTCTATTTGATGAGACAATGTGCAGAGGAACAACAAACTAATGTTTATTGATAGGAAACTCACTTATAGATTCTACTCCATACATTTGAGCCCGCATTGAATAGTTGAAGAATGTGGTTTGACCACATGGAATTTATTACAGTCTTCGGTGTAATGGTTATCAAATATCTAATAATGCGGTCATATTACATAAGCCTTTCCAGTTTTGAATTATTATTCTGTATAAACAAGAGCAATAGCAGAGTCTATGCAGGCAATTTCGAATTATTATCTAAGCAACCAATTTCAGATTCAAAATTATTGCATTTCAACCTACTCTATGTATATGTTATTTTTCAATATGGAATTGCGTTATGCATTTTGATTTACAGCTAGGTGATGGTTGCAGTTCTAGTGTAGTTGTGTGGGTTTATTGAGCTGTACTCATAAGTGATTTATGTATCTATTGGAAATTGATATCGTAAATATATTAGGAACGAAACTGTATTTTCTATAGGGGACCAGTCGGTAGTTCAAATAAATCAATGATCGACTGCAACAGGGTCTCCTATACATGGATCATGAAGATGAATTTTCTCAAAATTAAATAACTAACAATAATACTTGTAAAACTTTATAGGTTAGAATAGAGTTTGAGTGAGTGGAAATAATAATTTAAATAGAAAGACAGTGTTAGTTTTGATATACGTGATGAACAATATAATATCAAAACTGACACTGTATTACCATTTAAATGATGGTTTTCGCTCACTTATATTGGATGTACTGGAGGAATGCATTTTACTTCTAAGGCTGATGAAGCTTCTCTTTAGAAGTGAAATGCATCCCTCCAATAATAATAATAATAATTAAGATAATAATTAATTATAATAATAATAATGAGTGCTACAGCTTTTATTAGTAGTTCAATAAAGTAATAGAGTCTACTGTTAGTACTGTAGGTATTAATTTCAATAAAAAAAAAACAGAATGAACTAAATTAATTACAGTTCTTTACAATACTATTTATCAATTTATTGAAATTCGAAGCAGTTTAAAAGCATTCCTTATTTCAGAATTATTTCAAATTTTTAAAATCATTTCACATTATTTTCAGAAGCATACCACATTGTATTTTATCATTAGCATTTCTTATTATTAGAAGCATTTCTTATTTCAGTAGCATTCCTTTTTTTCAGGAGCATTCCTTATTTCAGTAGCATTCCTCATTACCAGAAACATTCCTTATTTCAGAAAAATCTCACATTTTTGAAGTGTTCCTCATTCTATATCATCCCACCTCTACAGTATGGGAATATGAAATAATTCTGCAATCTCAGATCTGCGCTACATATCACAGTATATAGTGGAACTAATGATACCCTAAGAAGCTCTTTACAGTTAACGAGGGCTAATTAAATTTTGAGTCGATAATTATTGTCGACTCAAGTTTGAGCAGTGGGCTAAGTACTGCACATTAGCTTGCATATGAAACAATGGGCCATTAATCAATCAATTACCTTCCTAATGTGAAAGCTAATGAATTCTACCATAAGGAACACGTATGATGCCCACGTTGAGAAGGCAGAATAATCAATACGGCTATTGAAAAATAACTGTTATTGTAAATTGATGAATTTGTCTACGGTATTGCTTCCCAAGGGATCAATCAGTAGCACTCTTCAATATTATAATATAGGATTAAAATTGATATATCGTATAATAATATTATAAAATTAACTAAATGTCGCCAAATTTACAATAAAAATTTAATATAATATAGCCTTCTATATGTGATAGCAGGGAAGTGATAGCCGTGAGCCGTAGCAGGTATCTGTTCAATCAAATTAGATAAGCAACGGTCTCCTGGGCCCTCTCTGTAAGGGTGGTTGATAGGATTGGCCTGCAAAAAAAGATTCTATGCTGTGAAATCACTTCACGGTGGTTCGGAAACCACCTAAAATTGTAGGTCCACCGTGTTTTCAAAAACATGGCTCAAACGACGAGGTGGAACTACCCGTAAAGGTCTCTCCACCAATAAAAGCCATTACTTAAAAAATATTATTATATTAATTCCAATAAAACCTATTACTTATAATACTATTATATTAATTTCAAGTGATACTTGAAAGTTGAATACCAATCAATGAAATTAATTGTTAAAATAGGCCTACATTATGTATAATGAAAATTGTGAATATTTGGAAATAAAGTGGAATTAAAATAAAACAAATTTCTGAATAATGATTGGAACAAAGGAAAGTTATCTGTGATGTTTTCCATGACAAAGTACTTGATGAACAATTTTTTTGTAGATTATGTCGGAGACTCCAGGTAAGGAGTATAAGACAAGTCAGATTAATAATCTAATATCAAATCTGACACTGTATTTCTATTTAAATTGTGATTTTTACTCACTTATACTGTAGGGATGCATTTCACTTCTAAAGAGAAGCTGATGAAGGTTCTCGTAAGAAGTGGAACGCATCCTTCCAGAATCTCCAGTATAAGTGAGTTAAAATCATAATTCAAATAGAAATACAGTGTCAGATTTGTTATTAGATTATTATGTTAGCTGTAGTTCTGTCATGAGATAAGTCAGTACGGTAAAAAGGAAAAACGTTTATGAATTTTCTTTCCAATTTAAATGGCTAATATCAAAACTGGCACTCTATTTCTATTTAAACTATGATTTTTATTCATGCATTTCACTTCTAAAGTGAAGCTTCATCAGCCTCTGGAAAGTTATCGTTCACTGCTCACTTAATTAAATACTATCTAAAATAGATAGGTTGTATTATTTATTCATTAATGACAAAAATTATATTATGAGCATTAAATGAAGGAGAAGATACTCCAACAAGGTTTTGTGATGAAAGTATTTATCTATTTCATTGAATAAATTATAATAAATGTTCAACCCAACTTCATGTAGGCCTTCTGATTGATCACTATTTTTCATCTTATTATACCAAAATACGAAAATAGATTTGGGAATTATAACAGCATGATGGATGAATGGATAAAACACAACATATTCCGCAGCAAGAGTTTTACTTTTTTTTACTGAGCAAGTATCCTCAAATCATAGTTATATCGGTAGAAATTCTATAACAAGCTACCACAGTTTTCAAATAGTCTTGGAAATATTGAAGTATTTAAAAAACAATTGAGGAAGTATCAAGTTGATGAAGCTTTCTATGGGTTGGATTGTAGGAGCTGACAATAATTTATCACACTGACAAATAATATGTAGAACATGATTTATTATGATGTTGAAGATCCATCTTGTTTCCACTTATATGTAATATAAACTTAAAAAACACTTTTAAATGGAAATTAACTCACGTTATGGCGTGACGGCCGTTATAGTACATTACTGTGGGTCGTCTGACGATGCTCTAGACAACAGAGCGAAACGTTCGTCACTCCATAACGTGAGTTACCGTAATTTCCATTTGAAAGTGTTTTTTAAGTTTATATGATTTATTAAGATTTTTTATTATAGTGTACAATAGTTCCTATCAGATCTAAATTTAGCCTCACCTCAACTTTTTAAATTGTAATTCTCGTAACTAGTGAATAAGAATGATATTGTACATCGGACTCGACTTGTTCTATACTCCATAACCGGAGTTTTCAAGACGTATTAAAAAAAAACTTATTTGGCGCAACATTTAAAAAACAGAGAATCCTTTTAGCGTTGCAAATTAATTCAACCAATATCTTTTATCCCATTCAGGAATAGAATTGTTACAAGAGTATTATCTAGTCCATTGAAAGCAAGCAGTTATCAAAGTTCGTTGTAGCTGTTTCATAATAAATGTATACAGAAAATTCTACAGATCAGTGGGAGTGCACACATACAGTACATGTTATGATTGTTACATAATGGAGTAAACATAACCCAGATTTCAGGAAAGTATTATGCATTATAGTAGACGGATCTATGTTATTTGAAAATGATGGGAGTGGATTAGGACATCTCAGAGCTCAAACTAATGCTTATGTTCAGGAAATTTCAGTTTCTTACCAAACGTTGTAGTACTAGAATGGAAAAGTGTGTTTTTTCATCTAGAATGTAAGTAACTTATGTACTCTGTATACTTTGGCATAATCAGTTGATTACATGGCAAGTAATCTATAAATTATATGATGGTGTAATGCATGTGGGGATCATAATCCCTGATTCAACTAGGTAGTTATTGGAAAATTATAGACAGGTCTGAAAATTCCAACGTTCTCCTACAATAATGCTCTTCTTTTCATTTTTTTCTGATTTTCAATACATTCTGGAAGCATTGACACTTTTGGTAGAATGCAAAATACAAAACAATGTTCTAGTAACTTCGGAAAAATGGGATATTACACTTGGTCCAGTATAGCGTCGCTGTTGTTAGGATACCTCCTATGTGTTGGGAAAGTAATTTTTCAGGAGAGCAAAAAACAACAAAATATTGTTTGTATTTACACAAAAACTGTTTGTATAAATGAAGTTTAAAATGATTACTTTGATATAACTCGTTTTATTCAGTATTAGCAATCAAATATCTGCTCTAAATACTTGATTTTAATTAAATAATTAAAAAAAGAATAAATTGTCACATAGGTGGTATTCCACTGGTGATAGAAAACACATAGGAGATTTTCCACGTTACAGTTTCAATGATTGGGCCATAGAGACAATCAAACAATAAATTAATTGAAGAATTACAATAATTTTAATCAATTCAGGGCACTAGAATTTAGTCTTTAATAATAATGATAGAATACGTTTAAAATGTGCACTATATTCATTTGCATACGGTATTTACAATGTGCATAGTACAATAATTTTAAGAACAATGAATCATCAATAATTTGTGAATATCCACTAGAAGCTATATGAAGAAGAAGAAGATAGTTTATTCTCAAATAAATAAATTACAACAAAAGAACATTTCAATGTATTACAGCTATTAGTAGTTGGAAGAAACAAATTAAATATAAGCTATATAGAAACTAAATAAAGAATACAAAATTATATTATTTACTGAAAGAATTTTTGAGAACATACATTCCAGCACACAAGGCACACTTGAAATAAGAATAACGTATTTTGCTGATTTAGTTCAAAATAATAATCATCATATTAGGAATGGAAAGCTATTACTAATTAATTATCAATCTAGAATAGAAATTGAAAAAATAATTAAAATTAAATTATTCTAACATATTTGAATAAGAGCTTTTCTGATTTACAATAGTGTTCTACCAAGAGCACTACTTACATTTAAAACTAATGAAAGACAAGCATCATCGTAATACCTAATAGAATGAAACTGATGATTTATATAGATACAGAACTGTACTTGAGATAAACACAATTTTTCAACAATTTAATATGTTCAATTGCTCTAAATTCAAGGTGTTCTACTCAAAAATATTACTATTTTTAAAACTATTGAAAAAACATAATGTTGATGGCCAATAAAAATATAAAGATGCAGAACTATTCTTACTAAAAATTGAAACAATTCATTGTAGAACAAGTAAATTTAATTATAATATTTCATTTCAATTGGAAATTTTTTCACACAAACTCAACTACATTAACAATATGTGAATGAACAGTTAATTAATTAATCACTTCACAAAAACATTTTCAAGTACAAGCAAGTACAGCTGTAACACAAGGAATGGCAGGAATGGCTTTTTGGAATGTGTTTACCAATCCTGTGTTTGTTTTGGGGTGCAGGCAAAAATCACTTGAACACAGTCTTTCTTATGCAGAAAAAAGCAGTAAGGGTTTTGGAAGTTGTCAACTCATCTTTTTCGTGCAGACCTATATTTAGAAAGCATCAACTTCTTCTCACAGTACCAGCTCTATATTTTCTGGAAGTTGTTAATTTTGTATTCAATAATGAAGAAATTTTTAATGTCAACCATATCACCCACTCTTATCAAACTAGAGGCAAAAAATCAAACGTTTTCCAATACCCAGTACACAGGCTGACACTATTATTCAGGACTAAAGTTTTTCAATTGTCTTCCTGAACATATTGAGTTTTGTGGTAGTCATGAGTTATTTGTATCCTTGATGACCAAAACACTAGTGGACGTATGTTCTTATACTACAGAAGAATGTTGTAATGCTTTTATTTTACTCAAATGACATGCTGCACGCCACCTGAGCTCTGTTCAAACTTTTGGCTCTATGCAACTTAATAAATCTATCTATCCATCTATCTACCTCTAACATATCCATATAATCTTTTCTTTCCACGTGTCCATTGCCCAAAACGTTTGAAAAATATCTTTCCTCTCTTCCTCTGTAAATAGAGCATTACACTTATGTATGATCGCTTTTTTCCACTTCATCTTTATGGTTGCAAAGCTCTTTGACTTTCCTTTCTTTTATTGGAGTATTTAGAAATTTCTTCTCCCCTTCTATTTTGTAGCCAAGATACGCTTTTCCTAATACTCTTCTTCTTCAGTTTCATTGTTTGAAGCTGTGTTTCTATCATCATGTTTTACTTCAGGTGATGCAAAAAATTGAGATTCAGTGTCCAATTAGGAGTTGGTTTCTATGACAGCACAGGGTTCTATGACTGGCAGGTCCAGTTCCTGCGACTCCTTCAAGGTGTTGGACAATTTGCCCATTGGTAGGACTATAAGAGCAATGTCCTCATTATCATCAGCATTGGCATCAAGGTGTTCCCATATCATCTAAGCTGGGGACTACACCAGAACCTATAAAATATTGAAATAAGGAGAAATGTTTGATTACTTTATTTATGTTAATTTAAAAATGTTTACTTGAATGATAAACTAGAAAGAAAAAAAATATTCACATCGCATAGATTGACACAAACCCACTTTATCTAGTTAATTTTAATGAATGAGTGTTTATTCCATTGCAGGTATATGATTTCATTGATTCAGTACATTATATTCTCATAATATAAATCAATAGAAATGGATGATTACATTAATTCATGACATAGTAAAGCAAATTATTATATTGAAGACAGTTCAAAAATTATATTATCAAAGGTTAAAGCTAGTGTAAAGTACTTCAATAAAGCTTAATTTTTTTAGTGGCACTGTCATATATCATAATAATATTGTTTCATTGAACTGCCCTCCTTTCATCGGCAATAAAGAAGAATGTGAAGCCATCAAAGGTGTTATGACTATCTCACAACACATTTTGTAGGAGCTCATTTTGTGTTCATATGACAGAATAAATAAGCCTTATTATGTTATAATAACAATAACAATAATAATAATAATAATAATAATAATAATAATTAAATAAACGGAGTAAAAACATACCATTCATTGTTTTGGTGTCTTCCTTTCTCTGCATTACAAATTCTTAAAACAATAATAGTTTTTACCCATATTGAAATTTTATTGATATGGTACTGGTACTTGATTTGCATGACAAGAATTCCTTTCACAAAGAGTAAGCTGAGTGGAATAAGCAATTGAGCTTTAAAAACGACCGAAAGGAAGCTCCAATGTGCAGAATAGCTCCTATGTTTCATTCTCTCGGCTGATGCACTGGATTTACACGTTTTTGAAAAGCTCCTATGTGAATTCAAACACATAGGAGATATTCTGCAACAAGCTAACTGCACTGAACACATAGGATAGATTCTTTTTTCTTCAATAAAAGGCATTTATAATTTTTCTACACATACGAGGTATTCGTCATGTTGTAGAGCTTGAAATTCTGAAGAAAATTATACCAAAAACCCAAAATGTGAATTTTGGCACATAGGAGGTCTTCTAACATCAGCGACGATAGGCTACTTGGTGTTCCTACTAAAGTTAACTCATATTTAGCTTTGGAATATGATTTTTGTATGGTTCACGTATTCATATACCGTACCTCTTATTTCCTGTATTTAAAAATTACTTTAATTCAAACGCTTCCTTTTTCTCATTCATATCATTAATAATGTTAATAATAATAATAATAATAACGTCACGTGTCACGTCTCGTGTCAGAGTTCTCATATCGCACCTGAACAAAGTTGCGTATGATTTTAACATTTTTTATACAAAAAATATATAGAATGATCATGAATAAATTATCAATCTAATATTAAAACTGACACTGTATTTCACTTTTATATAATGTATTACTCACATATATTGGAGATGTTTGAAGAATGCATTTCACTTCTGAAAAGAAGCTTCGTCAGCCTTCTTTTCAGAAGTGAAATGCATCTCTCAACCATCTCCAATAAAAGTGAGTAGGCTAATACATTATACAAAAGTGAAACACAGTGTCATTTTTAATATTAGATTGTTCATTAAGTATGTCGTCATGGAAAACATTATACATTATAAATTATCAATCCCATTTTATAGGCGAATAAAAACATAGCAATTATTTGCATTTACCTACCTATTGTCAGTACATTCTTTAGAATGACAATTTAAAAACAAAATTTTATTTGAAGCAAATGACAAGTTCAATAAATTTCTACATAAGTATTTGTTTTTAACAGACTTCCAAAACGGAAGGATGTTCCTAGTTTGACCTGTTTTTTTCTTATTCTTGATGAAAACGTACAAAATTTTGAGAATTAGCATAGATAGAGTTCAAAGGTGGCATGTATAGGAAAATAACTACACAAGGGCACCTCTTCTTGTAACAACAGTTTGTATAGGTGTTAGAATTTGAGATGACCACCAATTTATTACAGTGACAATGTCAGCAGAGGTGGAAGCGTTGCAGTTAGTCTTGTAAAGGCCAAGGTTGTAAAATGCATGTTCAAAAGAATTAGCAGGATAGGCACTCTTGTAGAAATCCATGGAGCCTGTTTTGAGTGTTGTAAATAGGACTTTAAAATTGTCTTTTCAATAATTCTGCATACATGTAATTACTCATAATTTCTGTGCATAAGTTATACCCTGATGTGTTTTTCTTTTTTTAAATATCACGTCTTGAAGACTCCGTTTATTGAGTATAGTACAAGTGAAGTCAGATCAACAATATTCTATACAATAAACTACCATTCTTATTCTCTTGTTGCAACAATTACAATTCAAATTATCTATGAAGATGTCCATTACGAAATACTTGATAAACAATCTAATATCAAAACTGACACTGTATTTCTATTTAAATTATAATTTTCACTCACTTATACTGGAGGGATGCATTTCACAGGGATAATTTGGATAGAAATATTCATTTTTGATATTATATCACTTAAATTAGTTGAGATTAGGCTTAATTCTGATCTGAGCAGACCCAACCACACGGCTCAGTTCTTTGAAATCATTTTGTACAATACATAGACCTATACTGGCACTTCCCCAATCATTTGTACAATATGTAAGTTAACTCACAATGTAAATGTACTTACACTTAAAAAAAACAATAATCATCGTCAGCTCTTTGTTATAGGCCGAATAAATAATCTGTGGGGAGGAGTTGAGTCAGGTCACGATTTTTAACTAGACTACAATGGGGCGAACCGTGGACCGGTTCGTCATTCACTTCTTAATCATGAATATGTATTAATTTATAACATTGTATAGTAGGAATGAATGGAAATTCGCTTTTGTTATTTTGAATGTTAATACATTCAGGCATACCTTTTGCCCTGGGTGAACTATTGGATGTATACTTTATATAGGTATAGATAAATAGTCTATTATATAATATATGTTTCAGATATTATGGTCTAATAGAATAATAACTATTGTTACAAAGGTTAGCTCATACAGTGTTTGTGATAGAGTGGCGAGTATAAGTTACTATGACAGTAGATAGGTTGCAGGATAATGAATGAAGATAATAACACATTGTGACCTCCTCAAAGGATAGCAGATTAATATGGTTTTAATATTATCTAACATTGTGTGGAGATTTAGAGTTTACCAATTTGTCTCTGAGTTCTCATTGATTATTTTTTTAGTTGAGAAAGTAAATGAAAGTGATCTAATTTTATTCCTTGATAATAAACATTATCTGATACAGAGTTCAGAATGATGAAAATATTATAATTATATTAACAATAAAATAAGTATTCTTGGATTTCTTGTTCCATAACCAACCAGCGTTGTTGATATTAACGTTTGATGGTACATTAAATTGAGTGCAAGTCGTTGAATTTACTATCAAACTTTAATATTAAAAATAAGTATTAGTAGATTAACAAAATGTTCATCTCTACATCAAAGTTCAAAGTCATTCTTATGCTGGTAAACAAAAAATATTTTTATTTAATTCTCTACAATACTTTATGAATAAATAGATCGAGATCTCTTCTATAATCTCTTCTTTAGAGTAATCCAGGGGAAGGACTCGTACTTTGGGGACTGACTATACAGCCGGAAACAAAAAAAAAAAAACGTATATCGTACAATAATTGAAAAATATATCATTTTGATATTGTTCTCAATAATAAGTTGTTATTGTTATTAAACTGATTGTTTTCTAGTTTTTGGGTTGAAATAATTTCTAAAAATATTCAAAAAATATTTTTTTCAAATTTTAGAGTGAAGTAAATAATTGTAATTTTCTTTCTAATATGTTTTTCATTCTATCTACTAACCACTCGTTACTATCACTATTTTTGAAACCACATTACTACTATCAATATAATATCAAATCTTACACTGTATATTTCTATTTAAAATATGATTTTCACTCACTTATACTGAAGTTCCCTTCACTTCTAAAGAGAAGCTTCTTATGAAGCCTTCTTATGATCACGATTTTGTTTCTTTTTGCTTCTATGACCAAATAATTATGATCACTTTAGTCATCTTGGATTATTCTTCTTCATTCTGTTTTTCTTGTTGACCAAAATCTTTTCATGTTTTCAGATTTTATTCTTTCCGTTAATCTGAACAAATCCCAACAATTTTGTTTTGATGGCTAGTCGAACCCTGTGATTTCTCATTTATTCATTCTTTTAATTAGCATGCAATAAATGTGAATACAACAGGCTATTGCCCGAAACTACTTTCCACAGAATTTCGAAGTAGAATCAAAATATCTTATATTAAGTCTGTTTCACTAGAAATTTCACCTTGAAACATAATAATTAAAGAGGGTTCACACTTGAGTCAAGTCCTCTATGGTTTGTTCGAGCTCTGTCATGTCATTTTCAATTTCTCTTAGTCAGGTTACTGTAGTTTTTATAAATCTAGCAGCAAGTAGCTTTTCATAGAAATCATGTTTCTAGAGTTCTCAATATGTGCCCCAGGAAGGAAATCATTTCTTGTTGTGGATATCCATTTTTCGTGAACTGTAGTAGAACTATTCATATGTGTATAAACTTGCTGTGCAGAACTGACCTTTTTTGTATCGCCGCGACTCAAAAAAGGTCAGTTCTGCACAGCAAGAGCTTATACAATCATATGAATAGTCTTTTTTCTCATTGCAATTGTGATTGGTTCTATATTTTTGTATACCTGTTCGTTGGATAAAAGCCTGTATTGCTCATCAATCGATGTTGCCATATCGATTTAATCTCAAATAATTTTGTTTTTCTGCTCGTTTTCAGAGTCGTCAGCCAGGGACCAATCGACGTCGGCGGCCTGGTGGAAGCAGGAGTTGGTGCCATCACAGTCCTTCTCGGACGCCTCCGCCGACCCCAACGGCTTCTTCTCATCGTCGCACGGACTCCTGCAGACGCATCCGCCCCTCTACTCCGGGGGTGGCGGAGGAGGCGGAGGAGTTGGAAGTGGCGGTGGTAGTCTGGGAGTTGGTGAGTTATTAGATTCGATCTTTATTCATCACATATGTTTGAATAAATACAATGTTTACCAAACCGTGGCATGTCAATAATGAAGATTCAATAAATTCATTACAACCAATTTTTTTTTTATTAGATTACGTCTTGGGGACTCCAGTTAAGGAGTAGGCCTATAATACAAGTCAGATCAACAATTATACACTAGATACCATAATTACCATATAAATTAGTTGAGGTGAGGCTTAATTTTGATGTGAAAGGAACTCTTGTACACTATAAAAAGCTTTATCAACTAAATATGTTTTCAATTGTGTTTTAATTATTTCTATATTTTTAAGACTCTTTAAAAACTGCGGTAGCTTGTTGTAGAGTTTCCTACAAATATAACTAGGTTTTTGTTTGAATAAGCTACTATTGTGATAATCTCCTCGGCTTCTTATTGTATTATAATCGTGTACGTCAAGATTTTGGTTATTATCATTCGTTTTTTCATATGAAGTAGCTTCTTACAAAAAAAAGCAGGGTGCAGTTAGGAGACAAAGTCTCTTGAACAACGGTCTACATGAATTTAATATATTAACTCTTTCTATACACCTAACCGCTTTCTTTTGGATCATAAACACCCTAGCTATCAAGGTTTTGTTTTAAACCGTGAAATGTCATACAATATGTTTACATTACAAGCAATATTAATCATAACACATAGATCACGTCAAAAACTATGAAAAGGATGTCCTTTTAAAAGAGTCCTTCTATGAAGATGTCCTTTTACAAAAAATAAATTATTCCAAGTAGAATGACACATCATTTCATATTTACACATTTCCACATAATTTCAATTATACATCATCAGAAGGTATCTGTTCAATCAGATAGAGATAAGCTACGATCTACTTTGGCCCTCTTTGTAAGGGTGACCGATTGGATTGGTCAGCGAAAAAGACTGTTCTGTAAAATCTCTTTCCAGTGGTTTGGAACCCACCTAAAACCGTAGGTTCAACTCATAAATCATCATCCAATTCATTACCCAGGTCTTAGAGCAATAAATATTTATTTTATAGAGCTTTTTTTTGTGTAAAAGAGTTCCTTTCGCATCTTAATTAAAAGCCTCAACTCAACTAATGGATATAGTGATAAATTATGGTAACTAGTGTATAATATTGTATAATTGTTAAACTGACTTTTCTTATACTCCTTAACTAGACCTTACAGATAACAGAGTAATAAAGTTGGTTAGTTCATATTAACAAGTTCGTTTTTGAGTCTAAAAGACGTAATCTAAAAATCTTTAAAAAAGTTCTGCTTCATCCTCAAAAAAAAATGTAAGACTAATTCTACAACTAAAAATAATTACAATTTTAATACACATCAATCAATGAAAATCACCCCAACCTACTATGGCAGCATGTAACATGTTCTAGAGTAGATGTTCATTGCTGTTATAATGTAGAACAATGTCAAAGGAACCTGACTGTGGGTGAACTAACTAGCCTCCACTTTCATGCCAAACTGCACCCGGCAAAGATTTCCCTTTTCCAAGGCAGATGAAGCCATTTTCCACTCCATCTAACCGGCTTAGCTGTACAATTCTCACGGCCTGACAAGCATTGTTGTACGGAGCTTGCAATCCTTGAATGGGGCCTTGATCTTTGCACATAAATTACCGAATGATACAGTTGCATTAAAACTCTGACGTGAGCTAGAAGCGGAGACCTCTATATGATCTCCATTGCGGATAATACCGACTGCACTAATGATCCAGCTAATTGCCTCTCCCTCTTTCTCTTTCTCCCTTACTCACTCTCTCTTCAATATTGTATTTCTTTCTTCAATATTACATCTCTTTCTTCAATATAACATCTCTTTCTTTCCTACTACATATCTTTCTTCAACTAATTGCCTCTCTCTTTTCAACATTGTATCTCTTTCTTTAATGCATCCATGTCGGCTTCTAGTCTACGCACCGCTTAATAGGGAACGACTTTCAAGGTGCAAGAGTAGTCCAATCAGGTCAAGAATCTAGTTTCTTGTGATCAACTTAATCGAGATTCTTCACTTTCGTTCAAAAACCCTGGCTCCGTAAAACCTTGCGAATAATTTGCAAATAAATT
Organism: Conomelus anceps; assembly: GCA_948455865.1. Lineage (NCBI taxonomy): Eukaryota > Metazoa > Arthropoda > Insecta > Hemiptera > Delphacidae > Conomelus > Conomelus anceps. The sequence continues at coordinate 1,603,933 of OX418221.1, forward strand.
GAAGCTTGATAAAAAATTTGATGTGGAACTGTAGTAAGAATGAGACAAAAGGAGGTATTAAAAACTGTGAAAATTTAAAGACACTATATAGTATCTTATGTTAATTATTGAACAAACTACAGTAATATCAAAACTCAATCTAATATTAAAACTGACGGGAAGTGATAGCCGCGAGCCGTAGCAGGTATCTGTTCAATCAGAGAGATAAGCTGCGTTCTCGTAGGTCCTGTTCGTAACGGTGGCCGATTAGATTGGCCAGCAAAAAAGACAGTGATTTCTGCTGTAAAATCACTTCCCGGTGGTTCGGAACCCACCTAAAACTGTAGGTCCAACTCATCAATCACCATCATCCAACTCATTACCCACGCAAAGATCTCAGACTTATGTGGGCTTCATCCTCCAAAGATAAAAAAAAGAAAGAACTGTATTTCTATTTAATATATTATGATTTCCACTTACTTATTCTGGAGATACAGGAAAACAGGAGGGATGCATTCCACTTCTAAAGAGAAGCTTCATCAGCCTGATTTCACTTATCTTTATCTTATCTATAAGAGAGGACCAGGAGTCCTAACTCCGCCCTAATAAAGGCATTTAATCAATCAATCAATCTTTAGAAGTGGAATGCATCCCTTCAGTATCACCAGTATAAGTGAGTAAAAAGCATACTTTAAATAGAAATACAGTGTCAGTTTTGATATAAGATTGTTTATCACGTATTTTGTCATGGAAAACATCACAAATAGAATAAAATTAATGATAATAACTATTTCAGATAAGAATTTATCATTTTTTCAGTTAATATAATCAAGTTGACAATAATGGACCACTCATAGCTGGTCATTAATTTGACAATAATATATACTCATAGCTGGATTATCTCATTACCCAAATAATATGCCTTATTTACCAAGAAATTGAAAAACTCATCATTGAATGATTATTTATTAATAAGACCTCACAAGTCATGGACTAAAACAAGTCTCATCATCTCTATCTTAATATTATAATGCATTTTTAATAATTTGACTTATTTCCTTGCACTCCGTCAATTTCATTAGAATTGAGCTGCAAACCTCGTCTCCTATGTGACTGAAAAATTCGCAATCCACATTCAACAAACTATTTTCTTTAGCAGGATAAAAAAAATTTGAAAAGTTAGTAAATAGCCTAATATGGGGTTTTCTTTTTCATTATGTAAGCTGGCTCACAAGACGAGATCTTGACACGTTTTTCGTGTAAACAATAGGCAGGCATCAAACAATATCTCTCACTTTTCACTGAGAATTTAACTGTGAGAAACAGAAATTAATTCTTTGTTCAATTACATTCAAATGGAGGATATTGCAAAATGTTTAATACTACTGTTACTGTATTAGTATATACCCTGAGTCAGCTTGAATATTTTGTTCTATCACATGATTATTTATATTAATTTTCTTTGTAGTGGCGAAGGTGATATTGTGACGATATGCAGAATAGATAAAACTTGAAGTTGTCACGATCACATTTATTGAAAACAGTGGTATACTAGTTTCGGTTGTTACACCTTTATCAATCTCAAACAAACCAAAAGTAGATTACAGAATAGGTAGAACAGGTAAATATATTCTAAACATATACTTAATACTATTAGCTGAGGGAGAAAGTGCCTCTGATAGGCTGACCTTCATTGAAGGTCTGGGTTTCTTTTAAATAAGATATGGAGAAGCAAAGCTAGTCAAAGAGATTGATCATATTGAGGCGTCTTTTTTAAAGTTGTTTTTTGTTTAAATAATTTTTTTAAATATTTAATTAATTAAACTGTACGTTGGTCCACTTGCGTTGGATGTTCTTATTGATTTTTCCACAGAAAATAAACTTCTTTTCCTTTTAGGATACTCTTAAAATAAGGTACAAAAAAAATTGATTTTACAAAAAATTTATACTTTTCCTTGTGATTCTACTTTTTAATAGATATTGATGGAGAGTGATAGCCGTAAGCCGTAGCAGGTATCTATCTACTCAATCAGATAGACATAAGCTACAAACTCCTGAGTCTTCCTTCTAAGGAAGACCAGTTGGATTGGCCAGCGAAAAAAGCTATGTTTTCTGTTGCATAATCACTTCCCGGTGGTTCGGAACCCACCTAAAATTGTCGGTCCCACTCATCAATCACCATCATCCAATTCAGTACCCACGCACAGGTCTCGTATCTGTGGGCTTCATCCTCCGAAAAAAAACTTCCCTGTGGTTTGAATCTTAGCTAAAACTATAGATCCAACTCATTAATTACCATATATTGACCACGGGCAGGTCTCACACCTATGTGGGGTTCATCCTCAAAACAAAAAATTATAATAGTAACATTAATATTATTGAATATTACAGAGAATACGATCAAGAACACCGTACATATAAGAAACTTGTCGAAAGATGTAAAAAATTCCAAGAGCATCCTAAAACTAGAAGAGTTACTGTAGAATCTAACATTAAACTGACACTGTATTTCACTTTTATATATTGTTTCACTCACTTATATTGGAGATGCTAGAGGGATGCATTTCTCTTCTGAAAAGAAGCTTCGTCAGCCAATATGAGTGAGTAAAACAATACATAAAAGTGAAATAGTGTCAGTTTTAATATTAGATTGTTCATTAAATATTACGTCTTGGAAAACATTACAGAGTTACTGCTGTAGTATCAGAGGAGAGCAGAAAAACAACATCGGAGAGAATGAATGAGTACTGGAAGAAGCGGAAAGAAGCATACATGAAGAAGTAATTTATTTAACGTACCCCAAAGTGGGTGATTCGAAAAAATAGGAATAATAAATAAATAAAGGATTTCCCAAGAGAGAAACTATTCCTATATAATGTGCCAATTTATTGGAGCTTGTAGATCCGATACAAATTTCACGATTTATCACTAAAAATGTTGAGGAACAACTTTCCGATTCCAATATTTCACTGAAACTTCTGATGAGAAAGCGTTGACATTCTTTTGTCTGCTTGTCTGCCACTTGGCAAAGGAATGTCACGTCTTTGTCATTCATTTGCGGAGACTTTGTCCATGTCAAACACATTCAAATACTTTACAGCCAGCGATGCACAGGTGTTGGGGAGCATTTGCAGCTAACAAAGTACAGAATCAGGTGTTAGGGAGTCTGAATATCGTGACGAGACGTAATTAAATGGATATTTATCAGGGACAGGGTCGTAGTCGTGTCTAAAAACGGCACGATCCATGGGAAATGGTTTGTTAGGTTCCTCACCGTTTCCTGACATGTATCTATACTGACTTCAGATTATGCTTTCACTTTCACGAAGCGTTTGACACAAAGAATATGATTTTGACACAATCTGAGACGGCAGTCAGGCCATTGACAGGTTACGACATGGCTCTGTTCAATGTCGACTAGAATCACGACTGAGGAGGGAACGGAATCTGTTGTAGAGCAGTAGAATGGACCTGCTAGCTGATAGACACCATTGTTAATTTGCAGATTTTTTGCAAATGATAGATTTTTTGTAAATTTTCTGCCAATATCCTCAAATTACCGTGTTTAGTAGGCTTAAGCACAAACATCATCAAAATGAATATTGACGACTCACGACTGTGACTATTAATTTTGAAATTGAGAAGTGAATGCACTTCGGTCCACCGTGGTGAGAATGTACAAGCATATGTAGAGCTTCGGACCTAGTTTTAGTGGGCCTGGCATACTAATATAAATCTGTTAGCTCAATGAGAAAAGCATTCACAGTCTACCTCACTCCTCGTCCATGTGGAATGCTCTCTTTGGACAATCTTATGAATAAAGGAATAAATAAATTGAAGAATTTTAATTTTCACGAATTAACTTAAATTATGTGGGATTATAATAATTAATTGTAGTCTACTATTAGACATAGTGAAAACGAACGTCATAGTTTTGAAAGAAAGTTATAGTTTTCTAATTTGTAATTGTTTGTTTTGCTTTGGAAATAAAATTAAAACTTTTCTTGCTGGTAACTCCCAAAAAGAATTATCTCGGGAGTACCTAATTTCTCTTGTCTTAGAAGAATTAAGTTTAGTTTGGATTGTATTCTATTTTAATAAGAGAAATAAAACATTTATTATTATTATTATTATTTCATTTTGATCTTTTTGGTTCGATTTTTAAGGAATAAATAGATTAAATTAATTTGAGAATTTCAAGTTGAAAATTAAACGATGTGGGGATATAATTTTACCAATTATTGAAATAAATATAGAGGTTATAGTTTTGAAAGAATTAGTACCCTTAATATCGAAAAACAGAATGGAAGAGTTCATTATGCAGCTTGTATCAGACACATGCTAATGAAAGAATTATCACTTGAATCGAACACTTTGATTTTTTTAAGAAAGTACACCTGCGACAAAAATAAATAAACATAATCTTAATTAAGGATACGTAAATTAATTTATTTTACAAGAAGCAGAAGTAATCCAACAAAGAATAAAATTATATATTTAGAGTTCTAATCTATACAATCATGAGAGAAAATCAAAAACAATTAAACAATCTGTGATGTTTTTTCATGACGAAATGCTTGTAGAACAATCTAATATCAAAACTAACACTGTATTTATATTTCAATTTCAATTTTCACTCACTTATTCTGGAGGAATGCATTTCGCTTCTAAAGAGAAGCTTCGTCAGCCTGCCAAAAAGTAGTGAGTAAAAATCAAAATTCAAATAGAAATACAGTGTGTTTTGATATAAGATAAATAAAAAATATTAACTTTTTATAATAGAATAACGTCTTGCCGTCAATTTTATTAGAAAATAAATAAATATTTATCCGCACGTAGGCTGGAACGTTTTCGAATCGTGACGATTCATTTTGAACAGCCTGAATCGTTACGATTCAAAAACGTTTCAGCCTACGTGAGTAAAAATTTTCATTTATTCTTTATTAAAGTCGACTGCAAGTAAATTTATATAAACATTTAATATTAACAACGCAGATCGATATGGATCAAGAAATTCAAGAAAATAAACAATCTTAAGGATCATTAAATTTATTCAGGAAATAGCAGAGGAATCCACCAAAAAACTAAATTAATACTTTGACAATCTAATATTAAAACTGGCACTGTATTTCGCTTTTATATAATGTTTTATTCACATATGTTTAATATTTTAATATTAGATTGTTCATTAAGTATTTCGTTATGGAAAACATCACAGATAATAATTTGAAGTGAAGATTTTATCATGAGAAAAACCCAAGATTAAAATTTTAACGCGTTTTTGTTTAATTATCGACAGGTTTCGGTCCAGACATCACAGAGCCTCCACGATACACTCCGGCGTCAGTGCTGGACTTTGACACGCGAGGTTTGGATGAGTTGCGCAGAAATCCTCTGCTATCATCGCCTGAGGAATGTGCGCGTGCGTGCAGAGAAGGCGATCCTCCAAAAACCTGCTACTATCATTTCACTGCCGAACTTTACACTGTCCTTGGAGCGTGAGTAGTCTTTTTAACCTCAACATCTATTCATTTTCATCATATTCTTATTTTGCTGACTAGAAAATTTAATTAATTCGTTATAGGGGGACACTGTATCACTTATATCGACATATATCAATAGATATAAGACCTGGATTTCTTGTTCCATGACGAACTGCGTTGTTAATATTAACTTGTTATGTACAAAGTGAATAAATTTTACTTATTCTTGATGAATATTTGACTGCAAGTCATTAAATTTACAAGTTAATAAGATATAAGACATTTAGTCACCTAATTATTTATTATGATGCTGAAGTTCCATCTTGTTTCCATTAATAAATAATAAAAACTTAAAAAACACTTTCAAGTGGAAATTGTGACTCACGTTATGGTATGAGGGCCGTTTCATTCTGATGTTAAGAGCATCGTCAGACGACCCACTCAGTGGCGTAGCCAGGGGGCATTTATTTTTATTTAAGGTGCTTAACAATTTACACATTTAATTTTATGGGACTATTTAATCAAATTTGGGGTGGGGGGGATCTTTCAACCCTTTAGAGAAATTTCAGAAATAAAAAATTCTCAAATAACCAATAGATAAGGACTTATTAAAGCCGAAGGGTTCTATCTGTTTTGTTGTATTATAACGAACAGATTACAGAAACCCTGTTTGTGTAATGGAATATAGCTACAGTTATAGTCAGATAAATGCATTTTTCAAATTTTTCTTCAATATTTACTCATTTAGAAACTTGTTAGGTGCTCAAATGGATAATTTTGATTTCAAATGAGCTACGAAATCGAATAAAACATGTTAGAAAACTGTGACTACCATAATTATTTATTTATTACATTAAATAAAATGCAATTTTCAAGTTTGAAGTGGATTAACTTTGTTAATTATTGATAAATCACCTTTTTGAATAAACTCATCTTGTAGAAAATTTAGTTTTAAAGTTAAAATTCAGTATAATCCACTAGCCTGAACGCACCCAAAGTTCATAAAATCGGGATTTTATAAATGAAAACACACAAATAAATGCAAGTTCTATGTAAAATCAGTGTGCTATGATAAAAAAAATTATGATTTCATGAACTTTGGGTTGGGTGCGTTTTAGGCTAATGACATAAATTATATGAAAATTATAATAATTAGTATTAATTTTGAGATTCAGTACATAAGTTAAGTATGATTAGTTCCAATTCAAGGGTTTTGACTCAAAATAGCCACAGATATCGGTATATCAAACTTTATCATTTCAAACCTGGCCACCTAGGTTCTTGGGTAGTAATTTTTCAAAACTTTCTTTTGAACTTTAGAGCCTAACAAGTTGTCTAGAGTAGGCTACCCCCGAAGTTCTCTTTCGATTAACCTATACATTTATAATCTTGAATTCTTGTTAGAGAGCCCCCCCCCCCCTTCTCCTCTAATAGTGCTGGAGCTATAAGGAAGGGTTTGGTTCAAAAGGTGAAAACCATTTATCCATTTAACCATTAATGCATTAAATACGGATGAAAATTCTGGCTGTAAACTAGTCATAGATAAATTATAATAATTATTTTATACATAGTTACAACTGCTGAGGGTTACTTAGGTTGATCAGAAGCCAGCAGTAATAATTTTCAATTAACAACTAATTTATTGGACAAAACTATCAGATAGTTTTGTTGCGGCCACCAATTACTTGTAAATTTTCTTGTCATAGCTAATTAGAGAAATTATCTAAGGAGAATTACTGTTATTTATTAGGGAAAACAACGAAGTGAACTTACACATTACGATTAGGTGATCAGTTACGGTATTTTGCAACCTACTTGAATTGTAGTAAGAATTATGTTTTTACAATTTATTTGATATGGCTGTCTTTCTAGGATGTTTAATCATATGTCATGCAGTAAGCTGTGCTGGTTGAAATTAACTGCAAATTTATGAAGCTACGAAGGGAAAGTAAATAAGCTTTAATTGAATTTGCATTGAGCATTCACTATATCTATCAAAGCTGGAAAATTAAATTTACTTGATCTATAAATCCAGTACTCGATTTGAGACTATATAATCATATTGGCTAGTTCATACTTTTCCTTTCATATTATAAAATATATTTCAAGTTGTTTCCATGTACATAAACTGATGTTCCTATCTAATGGGTGGTTAGGAATCCAATTAAATTTACACTTCCTGACTAATTTAATTGCTGTGTAGTTGAGCAAATGTTTTTTGATTGGTTAATATCGCGCAATGAGAGTACAGTTGAGTAGTACTTTCCAATCGATGGACATTTCTTTTTCAAGTTATTGGAATAACTTCGGTATAACTTTGGAATAACTATCGGTATATGGCAAGACTGATACATTCTATATGGGAATGTTCCGGAATGCCCTAATAATTGATACAGTGCTATGTACTGCTGCCTTTTGCATGGTGTTATTATTATATTATTATTATTTTTATTATTATTATTATTATTATTTTTATAAGTAAAACTCCAAAAGTGGAAGACGCGTAGTAAAGATCGTTCATTTTTGGACTTGCTCTTCTTGTTTGCCCACCAGCTTTTCATTTTTTGTGCGAATTCAGCTTTTCTCTCTTCACTCCATTTTCTTCCAACTCTTGGAGGTTTTGTCTCAGGTATAACTTCCCATTTATAAAGTTTTATTCTGAATTTTTTTCTATTGAGAATTTCTTTGTTGATTATTTTGGCCAGTACTAGGTCTTTTTATTATTTATTGTCTATTTTTATTATTATCATTATGATTACTCCTTTTATTATTATTATTATTATTAGTCCATTATTGTTAGTCATATTGAAAGCAAAACAATGAAATATATCAATCACCACATAACATTAACATTAAATAGCTTAAACAATTTAATTAACAACACCCCAATATAAGCTAAATTTAGCTTCATGGGGTAGCCACTGTAAAATCGAAATGGAATTCTTTCAATAATATCTCACTTTATTAATGATTATGAAATGGATTAATGATATAGGAATTGCAAAATATATCAATTTTATTGTAATTTGAGATTGTGAATTAAAAAAAAATTATTATTAATACTATTGGAGACTCTTCATTAATTTTGATGTATATTTCCGCTACCAATGTGTTTGTTCTGGAGATTCATTTGCTAATTTTTCTAATAATTGAAATAATAATTATTATTATTGGGTAATTAGATCTTCTTTTATTGTTGTTTCAAACAGGGCCTGTCAGGTGTGCACACCAAATGCTACAAATACAGTATGGAGTCATTGCCAGTGTGTTCTGGCTGATGGTGTTGAGAGAGGTATATTGTCAGTTAACAGAATGATACCAGGACCCAGTATACAGGTGAGATATTCTAGTTCAAATTCCAATTTATTGCAAGAAAAAAATTAAATTACAATAATGGTCAAACGTCAGTTCACAGTAATTAATTACAAATCACAAACCTCAAATTGCATGTAGCACCTACCCAATTTGACCTTTTTACCAGTCACTGTTACGATTTCTATCACTAAAATAATGCAGCTACACTTGAAAGTAACGAATTTTAATTAAATTCTCGATTCTCTTTTGCAATTTCATTTCAGTATATATATATATATATATATATATATATATATATATATGTGCATATGCTTCATTGGCCATACCCAGAAGTTTGAGTTTTCATATCTATTTGGTAGCCCTGAGAAGGGCTGATTTGGCCAATTCGACCGGGAGACATAATGTGTCCGGCCAGCAAAGATGAGCTTCAAGTTGTATTTCTCAAAATCTACTTATATATACCTTGTCGCACTTTTCAGTTCATTTCAGTAATAATTTCATTTTAATTCTGCAGATTCACGTCCACCTCCCAATTATTGTCGGTTTATAAAAGAATAAATAGAATAGATTAAACATTTATATAAAGCATACAAGTATACATTCTGTACGGTTACAATTTCTACAATATAATTAACATGAATAGTTTTCTAACAAAATAAATTGTATAACAACCATCATTAGTGGTTGTAGATTGTAGATCCTCACTATAGGTTCAGGACACAATAAATGGAATAAAATAAAATGTTATTTCTGCAATACACAGCATAAATTCTGTACGGCACAGTTTCTATAATGATTTGACATAAATAGTTTTCCAACAGAATATTGTAATGAACACAAACACGAATATCAGACTCCCGTGTGGAACATGGCCTACATGAATCTAATCCATTTACTCTTTCCATACACCCAACCGCTTTCTTTTGGATCTTAAACACCCTATCAAGGTTTTGTTTTGATGGGTTACCCCATACTAAGATTGCATACCTAATAATTATGTGACCGTAAGAGTCCATGACAAGCTGTAGAAAGTAACTTTTAGTTATTCAGTCTGGCAAGTTGTCGTAGGAATAGTTGTATAGATTATCTTTCTTTTCATATCTTCTTTTATAGTAGTCAAATCATTCTGTTTCTAGATTATTAAGAGATGTATTTTCGGTGTCACAGGTTTGCGAAGGTGACAAAGTGGTCATTGACGTGCACAACATGATGGACGGCCTGGAACTGACCATTCATTGGCACGGACTGTGGCAAAGAGGCACCCAATACAGTGACGGTGTGCCCATGTTGACGCAGTGTCCAATTCTGTTTGGTAACACTTTCAGGTACCAATGGATCGCCGGTAACGCTGGCACACACTTCTGGCATGCTCACACAGGTATGATTACTAAGCACTTGTAGAATTTAATTAATTAAGTGTATTGAACAAAAATAATTCAAGTAATAAAGTACATATCCCAGGAATTAAATCTATTTTGAGTTCAAAATTGAATCAATAGAATTGTTACTCGCATTTTTTAATTAAAAATATACTATTATCGTTTACTAGCTATTGTGCCCGTCCTTCGTACGGATTATGCTTAGAAATAAGACTAAATATGTTTCGGATTTTTTTATAGCAACGATCATGAAGTTGTTAGCAGCTTAGGCCCCGTTCAGACGATACAGTTTTTTTGCGGTACAGTTTTTTTACTGTATGGCGTCAACTGTACTGTGATGTTCGTTCACACGGTCCGGCTTTTCTGCTTATTGCTGTGCTCTCCTCCTTCTTCCATTGCGCTTCCAGTTCAGTTTTATTTATTCCAGTCCAGGATTTTTTTTATTTGTGTAAGATTTTTTTAAATGAGTTTCTTACTGAAGGTTTCTCTTAAATTTTGATCAAAGTACGCAAATTCTGGTTTCAATATTCCACACATTTTTCTCTCTTTATTTTTATATTAATCTTAAGTCTTAAGTCTTTAATCTAAGTCTCTCATATATTAGAGAAATTAAATTTTCACAATTAATATCTTCCACTTCTGGACACTGGAATTCACTAATAAGAAGATCAATGCTGAAGAATATCAATTTTTTTTTTTTTTTTTTTTTTTTGAGGATGAAGCCCACATAGGTCTGAGACCTGTGCGTGGGTAATGAGTTGGATGATGGTGATTTATGAGTTGGACCTACAGTTTTAGGTGGGTTCCGAACCACCGGGAAGTGATTTTCAGCAGAGAACAGTGTCTTTTTTGCTGGCTAATCTAATCGGTCACCGTTACAAACAGGACCTACGAGAACGCAGCTTATCTATCTGATTGAACAGATACCTGCTACGGCTCGCGGCTATGAAGAAGATCAATGCTGGTATCGGAGAGAATATTTTTTGAGAACAGCTGATTGATATATCATGATAAATTACGTGATTTGTTCTTATGTGGTAATAATAGTGCTACCTGGCGAATTCCCAAGAGCCTAGCACAAACCGCACCTTACTAAAATGTTAATTTTTGTTTTGATAAATTGAAATTAGAAATTTTTTTTTTTTTTTCAACAAAGAAATAATTGATAAAACATAAGATGAGCTTTGATTCACCAGTCATATGTTTCCTAAAAGACTGCAATGCTCCGACTACACATGTCTGCAGACAGCGTAAATAACGCCGCGACCGCGAAGGGCCCACCTTTTATTTTTGAGAACAGATGATTGATATATCATGATAAATTACGTGATTTGTTCATGTGGTAATAAAACTTGGAAGAAATGTATCCAAAATCGCACAATATACTTGGTTTTTAAACGTTTATTATTCTGTTAAAAAAAAGTTAATTAAGTTTTTTATAGCTAAAGACATTGTCAATAATGTTTTCAATACTGTTCAATAACTAAAATCCCGATCGATGCTCTCGTTTTTGAGGAGAAGGCCGCGAAAAATGCCTTTGCGGCCGTGACAGACAGACAGACAGAAAGTGAGATAAGACTATTTTCGGCTTATTTAATGTATAAAACGTAAAAAGAACCAAAAAATATACAATTCTGATAAATGTACAGACAAAACTCTAATTTTATTTATATAGATAGAAGATGAGAACTGTGTATAAGAACATTAAGTGTGTTTTGATATTCATTTAACTTAGTTGATATAAGAAAGGTTGATTAGAAGTATAATTTTATAAGTGCTCATAATAAAATATTTTAGACAGAAAAATCACCACCAATTCATTGTTTTCTATTTGAAATGAGGAACTCTATGCGAACAGTAAACTTTGTTTCCATTTTGAGTATTTTATCACCAGTAAAATATTCTTTCCTTTACTTTTTATGCTTTGGTATATGTTTTCTTTTTTCTTCTTAAATTAGAGTATATCCTAGGTTCCTGTGATTGGTTTACTTTTGTAATTATTATATACATTTTTCCTACAGTATTTCGTTGTTTTTTTTTTTTAATTTTTTACCAACTTTTGATAACAGCAAGAATATCCGTATGCACAATCGCTTTTATATTATGTAGCATATATATAATGTATGTCTTAAAATGAACAATTTCAATAAATTAAATATCAAATTAACAATAATATTTTTTAATAAATTAAAAATATACACCTTTAAGAAAGCATCTCAATCTCTTAAGCGTTCACATTAGAATTTAGAATTAGAATTAGAGTTTAGAATTTTTAGAAGACTCACAGTCTTCCGGGAAGCCACTGCAGTCGCAGACGCGCCTCATAGTATACTCTGGCTCAATTATACCAGCTGACTGTGTGACCGAGCTCAACAGTTTCAAAGTACTCGGTAGCCTAAAATATTTTCAAGCCATCAGCTCTATATCTCTATATTAGCTCTATATATAATAAGGCTCTTAGGATCGTATTTATGAACACTCCTACAGTGTATCTTGACTCTAGGGACTCTTGAGATGCTTATATCAATACATTAAATCTCAAGGGTCCCTCGAGTCAAGAGACACTGAAGGGACGTTTATAAATACGGCCCTACATATAAATACGGCCGTTTATAAATACGACTACTTGCAGAATACCTTCTATCTGTATGTAACCTGGAAAGTGATAGCCGAGTGCCGTAGCTGGTATCTGTTCAATCAGAGATAAGCTACGAAACTCCTGAGCGCTCTTTGTAAGGATGATCGATTGGATTGGCCAGCAAAAAGACACTGTTCTCTGCTGTAAAATCACTTCCCGGTAGTTCGGAACCCACCTAAAACTGTAGGTCAAACTCATCAATCACCATTATCCAATTCATTACCCACGCACAGGTCTCAGACCTATGTGGGCTTCATCCTCAGAGAAAGAAAGTAGCTAGAACGTTCACTAGTATAGTGGAAGTGCGCCTTCAGTTGCATTGTTCCAAGTAGCATACTTTTTCCTATTGCATCGATTATTCATTATTCATTGATTTAACGATTTGCAGGTCTACAAAAGATCGACGGTATCTACGGAAGCATCGTGGTTAGACAGCCGCCATCAGCTGATCCCAACAGCCATCTCTACGACTACGACTTGACCACACATGTAATGCTGCTCTCTGATTGGCTGCACGAGGACGCCATGGAACGATTCCCCGGTCGGCTTGCCGCCAACACTGGTCAGGACCCCGAAACTTTGCTCATCAACGGAAAGGGACAGTTCCAGGTGAAATTTAAACTCAAATTGAGATTTATTAAAGAAATCACAATAAATTAAATCAGTCAAAATAATTTTTTAAGAATAGCCTATACTCCTCGCTTGGATGATTAATCGGTGTGCGAAGTAGAGTCACAGTTATTGAAATAATTTTCTTTGTAGTGGTGAAGGCGATATTGAAGGAAGATATCCACTATGAATATTTTTTTTTTATTGAGATCGATAATGGCGTAACAACCGAAACTAGTTTTCAATAAGTTATAAGTGGAAAATCAATCTGGAGCATTCTGATGCTCTTTAAGCTACTGTGGCATATTTTTAATCTTACAGAGTTGGCGAAAAGTACGTTACAGATAATGATAATGACAACCCTAAAGCATCTTGCTTTTAGAGCAGCAGAATTTTGAGTGTTGTACATATTATCGATATATTATTTACTAACAAAGTTTTGCACAACTCTCTTTTAATATTTAATTGATGCATTTTTCTTTGACGGTGAGATTCTGTTGTTTTTTCATTCAACAGAACCCCAACACCGGTTATAGAACAAACACGTCCCTGGAAAACAGCTACTCTGATAATTTTAGTATTAATATTCAACTGTTTAACTCAATTTGTTAGTTTAATATTTATTTATTGTAACAAAATTACAATGAATGTGAAGGAGCAACAGACACAAGTCCAAAACTCCTCTCTTCAAAAATTTTGAATAATTATGTTACATTGTATTTTGGTTACTATATGTTAATTGTTGTTTTTATGTTATATTCAACTGTTTATTACTTTACAGGACCCCAACACCGGCTACAGAACCAACACGCCCCTGGAAACCTTCACAATCACCCCAGGCCGACGATACAGGTTCAGAGTGATCAACTCGCTGGCATCAGTATGCCCAGCCCAGCTCACAATTCAAGGTCACCCACTGATTCTCATAGCCACTGATGGCGAACCAGTCCATCCCGTTGTTGTCAACACAATTATCTCATTCTCAGGTAAATTATAAACAAATATTCACTTAAATAAGAACTTTCAAGATCTATAATAATTTTTGACATTGTAATATCCGGTTTCTCAGTCGTTCAGCTATTGATTCAATAGCGGCCCTAAAGCTTGTTTCACACGCACCCGGCAGTCAGATGCCGGCGTCGTTTACCCGACATAATTACATTGTAGCATATGATTTCAAAAATCGGTTGAGTGTGAAGTGCTCCGTATTATATAATGTCCAAACTGGTTACCCGACTGTCGGGTAGCTTTGAATGATGATGTAGGCTAGAGTGTTTAAAACTAGAGTGTATAAAGTACTGATATTTCTATAGAAAAATATATAATTATAGTAAGGCATGAATAGAGCAAGTTCAAATATTATGAATTACTAGTGGGTACAATAGCCCTATCTTGGTAGAAGTTCATGTACGAACAGATAGAGTGGAGTAAGCTTGCTATTAATTTATTTATCAAGTAGGCCTAAAGATAATTTTATCATAAATAAATAATATGATAGGGTGTAGATACATAGAGTTCAACGAATGCAAGTACTGATACTGTAGTATAACTTCTACAAAATATCCAATAAAAATATAGAAATAATAGTCTACAATGAAATATCAATATAGTCCATCTCAATCATATTTCATCCCTTTGATTTTTTCGGATTTTTCACTATCCTTTCCATACATTCAATAAATTTTCTCCATGTCAAATATACGACTTTGCCATCACTGCTAAGATATACATTGTTGTACGAAATAAATACATATTATGATAGGATATAAAAATACATCGATTAAAGAAGTAATAGTACATAGTACTGGTAGTATTACTACAAGAAGTAATGCTGTAAAACCGACAAAATATCATATAAAAATATTTCAATAATTTAATAAAATATTTATGTCTATTATTCCAATCTTTATCATTTTCATACAATTATTAGTTTTTAGGTAAAAGATACGACTTTGTTATCAATGCTGAAAAGCCTATATTTTTACAGAAAGATACAATATAGTATAATTGGGTGTAAATATATAGGGCAAAGTAGTAGAAAGAGTAGAAAAAGTCATACTGTAGTATATCTGCAAAATATCAGATGAAAATATTAAAATAATAGCTCACAATGAGATATCAATCTTTCATGTTTCTGGTGCAGAAATACTTGATGAATATTACAATATCAAAACTGACTCTGTATTTCCATTTAAATTATGATTTTCACTCACTACAACTAGAGAAATGCATTTCGCTTCTTAGGAGAAGCTTCATTGGCAGGCTGAAATGCATTCCTCCAGCTTGAGTAAGTAAAATTATAATTAAAATGTAAATATTAATGTCTTCCTTCTTTTTTTTCATTTTCATATAATCTTATTTTTTGTAGGTGAAAGATACGACTTTGTCATCAACGCTGAACAGCCTGTAGGTGCTTACTGGATCCAGGCAAGAGGTTTGGGAGAGTGTGGTAACAAGAGAGTACAGCAGTTGGCAATCCTGCGATACGCCAGAGGTCCTTATCAGCCCACATCTCAGGCCCCAACTTACGATGTCGGATTACCACAGGGAGTCGTAAGTACTTATTTAAGTATTGAGTGCGCTCATTGAAGTGTCAGTTTTTTAAACTATCAATTCACAAGTTAGTTTTGAAGTACCGGTAACTGACAATTTCTATAACTTCCAAATATATCAAATATAATTTATTGATTTCGTTACTCTCAAAATATATATTTGAAGTTTTCAAATTAAAAATACAGGACTATGCTAGATAGGGAGATGCTCGTATTGTTGATAAATCAAGTTTAGGCCTAATAATTTTGTTTTTTGTTGTTCCATACAATCAAATATCAATCCGGTAAAATGCCGAAATTTTTCAAATATTCATCTATGAATAAAATATATGCATCAAAAACATAAATTCAAAGTTTATTTCAATTAATTACATTGAATTTACGCTTGTGGAGAATATATTTTTCCTACAGTGACCCGAAAAAGTGCCTATTTTTGCACTAACTGAAGCACGCAAAATAGTCTATTCCTGCACCAGTGCGGGAAAGTAAATTGCAGTGCGGGAATGTACTTTTCCGCACTCCAGATTTGCAACCTAACAACACAAAATAGTGAGCATGTAATACGCAGGTTCCCTATTCTGCATTCAAAAATAGGTTGGCTACTCTGCTTCAGCTGTGAATAGTTGTTGTAGTTGTTGTTGATGAAATCGATTTGATTCAAAGATAGGTTATGTGAGGAATTTTCAGGTTATGTATGCCCTGTTTTGTTCTGTTTGAATTACTTTATACATTACTGTAGGAAAAATTTAATGTGTAATACAAGTGCAAAGTATTGTTTCTGCACTCGAGAAACTTTTTTCACTCGCCTTTGGCTCGTGAAAAAAACTGTTTCTCTCGATGCAGAAAAACGCTATTTTGCACTCTAGTTACACAAATAGCTATTTTCATATAAAAGGTCAAAGCCTGTGAAGAGTAGTATATAGAAAAAAAAAACTAAAATATTGTATGTAATTTAAACAAGTATACTTACTAGAGGTCCAGAATTGTGTAGTTAACATTGTTTATTTACATTCAAAAATAACATACACGAGATACAAAAAACAGTTTACATGAAATAGTCATGTGGAATAATATTATTTTCCGGAGAAGATTGTTAACAATGAATGAAATAAATTAAAGCAGAAAAGGTTTACTCTCAGTTGAAAACGAGAGTAAGATTTCAGTATAATTAAAACTTGCCTACAAAAATTAAATATAATACTTGTTATCTGATAATTTTTTCTAGAGGAGGTTGTGAACAAATAAGTTGAAAATGAGAGCATAATTTAGAACTGCAATGTACCTACAAGTCTCAAATCTGAGGGATCCCATATAATGTAACAAAAGTATTTTCAGAAAACCTATAAGCCTATTTAATTATGGAGAACTAGGAAAAATTAATATTTTTGATGATTAGTTCCTGAATAAATAAATAAAAACTTTTTTGCAGCAACACCTAAGGTATTCGGAAGTAGTACAGTATAGGAACACAATAGTCACAGTTTGACACAATGTCTCAATTCTAAAACGTTCTAACAGAATTCGAATTTTCTAATAGAAAATTTATTAGAATTTTCTAATAGAATCGGCCTTATTAATAGAATTACCATCACAGCACTCCATCTCCGTTACAGTAGTTCTTGTCATTTGAAAAAAATTGGAAATTAGTTATTTTCATTCTAAATTCTTATGAATGTACATATTCCTTTGTAAATTAGTTATTTTCATTCTAAATTCTTATGAATATACATATTCCTTTGTAACATTCTGCAAGCCTCTATCATTTCCTGATATACGGATTAGTTGAGAAAAAATTGAAAAAAAAACTTTTTTCATCCAAAAACAGAATTGTGGATAGGATTCATGAACTTCTTGAACCCTCATTAAAGATGCTACAAATTTGTTAATTTCAATTGGTGGAAAACTAAATAAATTATCATTTAACAGGTTCTAAACCCATTGGACGCCATTTGTAATAAGCCTAGGACAGATGCTGTCTGCGTCAATCAGCTGAAGAACGCCAAACAAGTCGATGAGGGCATCCTGCAGAAACGTCCAGATGTTAAGATATTCTTGCCATTCAGATTCCTCTTCTACCGTCCTGAGGAACTCTTCCAAGCTCATCAGTACAACAGATTTTTGGGTAATTAGAACAACAAACTCATAATAATAATTATTAATCGATCACACAATCATTATGCTCATTCTCCAAGGAGACTTCGTGCCGTATTTATGGACGTTACTTCAGTTTCTCTTGACTCAAGGGACTCTTGAAATGCCGATATAAATACATTATACTCCAAAAACCCCTTGATTTTTTTTATTTATTTATTTATTGTGACAAATTTACAACGAGTGTGAAGGTGCAACAGACTCAGGTCCAAAACTGCTCCCTATAATTCTGACTACTCCCCCATCTTTAATTTTATTAATTTCAAGTTTTCTCGCCAAGTGACAGTTTTGATATCAAATTGTAAACTTTTAAAGGAGAATGTTTATTTCTATGAGAATATCAATAAATTCTATTGTATTCTGTTGTAATTTAATAGATTTTTGTTTGATTTCCAGTGGCACCTGGTGGTGGAGACCATGTTATCAGTTTGGTAGACGAGATCTCGTTCACGTTCCCGCCATCGCCGCCAATTTCGCAGATCGAGAACATTCCTCCCGAGCAGTTCTGTAATGGCGACAATAAGCCAGCCAACTGCGGACGCAACTGTATGTGCACCCACAAGGTCGACATTCCACTCAACGCTGTTGTCGAAGTCGTGCTCGTTGATGAAGGTAAAAAATAGCTATTTGTGTAACTAGAGTGCAAAGTGGCGTTTTTCTGCACCGAGAGAAACAAGTTTTTTTCACGAGCCAAAGGCGAGTGAAAAAAGTTTCTCGAGTGCAGAAAAAATACTTTGCGCTCGAATTACACATTTTTTTTCCTAAAATAGAGTAATTTAAACAGAACAAAACAGGACACAAGTCGTACATAACCTGACAATTCCTCACATAACCTATCTTTGAATCAAATCGATTTCAACAACAACTACAGCTGACTATATTTCGTAGCTGAAGCAGAGTAGGCAACCTATTTTTGAATGCAGAATAGGGAGCTTGCATATTACATGCTCACTATTTTGTGTTAGGTTGCAAATCTGGAGGAAAAGTACTTTCGCACACTGGTTCCCGCAGCAGGAATAGACTATTTTGCGTGCTACAGCTAGTGCAAAATAGGCACTTTTTCGGGTCACTGCAGGAAAAAATATATTCAATAATTTATTATAAAGTAAATTCGTATGGCTTTTCGTGGTGGGGAGACCCTTACGGGTAGTTCCACCTCGCCGCTTTTTTAACGACTGCTTTTTTTTTTATATGCAACCGGGACCGACGGCTTAACGTGTCCTCCGAAACACGGAATAATTTATTATGATAATAGATAACTAAGAAACACCAGGCATCAATGAAAGTATTGTAATATAACAGCATAATTTATTTATTTGCCATGAATTTTCAAAAAGGAGGAGCCATTGCTGGCTATCGAAAGAAAAATGTTGAAAATTCATGACAAGTGAAATTTTGATACTAGATTACAGTATAAAAACATTGAAAACAAACTTATTAAATTGTTCTCAAAGTGAATATAAAAGTTGAACTAAATATAAAAAGTCATCCATTGAAATCAATATCATGATTATAAGAGAGACATTCAAGATAATATGAGCACAAAATGAATTTCATCTACTTTGGGTAAGATTTAAAATAAATTGTAATGTGCGTCGAAACGAGTTCAAGCGCCAATTTTACAATAATTTTCCAATGGAGTACCTTTGGACCTCCTCCACTTTGTTAAGTATGAGTTTAAGAATTAGGTTGTCTGAAAATCTGACCTATAATAATAATAATAAGCGTATGGCTTTTAATGGTGGGGAGACCCTTACGGGTAGTTCCACCTAAAATCTGACCTAAGTTGAATCAATGCCTCCCTTCGTGAATTAAACAAGAGTCTTCTAATAAAAACGAAAAAACACTTTTAATTGGAAATTTTGACTCACGTTATGGTGTGACGGCCGTTTCACTCTGATGTTAAGAGCATCGTCAGACGACCCACAGTACACACTGGTCTTAACATCTGAGTGAAACGGCCATTACGCCATAACGTGAGTCATTATTTTCACTTAAAAGTGTTTTCAAGATTTTATTATATACTAGTGAAAACAAGATGGATCTTCAACATCATAAGAGTCTTCTACTATATTTTTAATTATTGAAGATAATCATCATTGAGACTAAGAGTTTCAATTGGGAAGTGATAGCCGCCAGCCGTAGCAGGTATCTGTTCAATCAGAGAGATAAGCTGCGTTCTCGTAGGTCCTGTTCGTAACGGTGACCGATTAGATTGGCCAGCAAAAAAGACACTGTTCTCTGCTGTAAGATCACTTCCCGGTGGTTCGGAACCCACCTAAAACTGTAGGTCCAACTCATCAATCACCATCATCCAACTCATTACCCACGCACAGGTCTCAGACCTATGTGGGCTTCATCCTCAAAAAAAAAAAAAAAAAAATTGATGACTGAAATGTAAAAAACAAGTTTATCTCATGAGTACTGATCAATATTTTTGCTCGCCTACATAATTTCTTATTTCATCTGGACCTCTTTTGAAATTTTTTCTCATGTCTGGCGTAGAGTCTACAAGGGCCTCACTAGCCCCTTTGTATACCTTTGGGGTTGCCATATTTAGACAATATACAATAGTTTATTGTATAGTCGACATAGTTGTAATTACTGTTTGCTGTATATTAATATCCAGACCGAAAATTGTTGATGTTCTGTTGGTGGGAAAGACAAAAACTAAATGAATACCATTAACTTGAACATTGCCTACTACAATGGTTCACTCAATGTAGATTTAAAAATGTTCCGAAGAAATATTAAGTTCCTGTAAGAAAACTTTTTCATACTCGTCTATGAAATACCCGTATTTATGAACGTACCTTAACGTTTCTTGTCTTGAGAGATTCTTGAAATACCTACATGAATACCTACATCAAATTTAAAGAGTCCCTCGATTCAAGAAAAGCTGAAGGAACGTTCATAAATTTGGCCCTTACTCATCACGAGGAAGGACTTATTAAGGGGCTTCAATATGAGATGATTCAAGTACCAGAAGCAATTAACTTTGTTTTAGTATGCAGGCTAAAATGGATGTATGAATCTTCCTAGTAATAACTCCTCTGAAACCGTATTTTTAAATATTCAAAATATTTAAACATATTTTTTTTTCGGAGGATGAAGCTCACATAGGTCTGAGACCTATGCGTGGGTAATGTATTGGATGATGGTGATTGATGAGTTGGACCTACAGTTTTAGGTGGGTTCTGAACCACCGGGAAGTGATTTTACATCAAATAAGAGTCTTTTTTGCTGGCCAATCCAATCGGTCACCCTTACAAAGAGCGCCCAGGAGTTTCGTACTTATCTTGTAACTGTCTTAGCTATATGAAATATTCTATATTTAAAAATGCGGTTAAAAACTCCTAATACTGAATATCTTATCTAGATGAAATGGAGAATGTTTAACAAGTTTAATCGTTCATTAAATCAATCTAATTTAATTGATTAAATTGAAAATTAATCAAATTAATTTGTATTGCAGTACAACAACCAAACCTCAGCCATCCGTTCCATTTGCACGGTTATGCTTTCAACGTCATTGGTATGGGAAGGTCGCCAGACACCAATGTGAAGAAAATCAACTTGAAACACGCTCTCGATTTGGACAGGAGAGGTCTGCTCAACCGTCAGTTCAACCTTCCGCCATCAAAGGACACCATCGCTGTGCCAAACAACGGATACGTCGTCTTCAGATTTAGGGCTGACAATCCAGGTGAGACTCACGAAATTGAACTTCATCTTTATCATGATTAATTTAACAGTTATTTGTTTCCTCTAAACTTGGCGGGCAGCTTAGCGCAGTTGGTTGTGGCGTCGCAACTTCAGCTTGCTGTCGTTTAAGTGGTCGTGGGTTCGAATCCCGCTCCACCGTCAGGCATCTATGTGTAATCATTCACCTCATTACCCACGCAAAGGTCTCGGACTCATGTGGGCATCATCAGCAATAAAAAAAAAACTATTAGTTCTGTTAATAGTAGACCTCAGGCCCAAAAATGATGGTGCTTGCACAGAGGAACATACTCGGTGTACTCAATGATAAGCACCATCGCAAAGTTACACCGGAGTTTAGAGCCAAGTTGAAAAAGGATTTAACAAGTTTGGTATTTATTCCATAGAAGAGTACAAAGATTACTATTTAAACGTTTTAATTGAACAATGCCCTGGTTTTGGGTAAGCAATTTTAGCTTGAAGAAGATCTGACGTTTGGTTTGCTTTGTTTTGCTTTAGTTGAGGTTTTGTCTATTTACTGTGCATTTTTAAATTTTTGACATACTCCAAATCCCCCTGTGTAGGAGGACAGTGGACGCTATTAAACAAATAAATAATAAATAAATGTTTTATTCCTCGAAAATTACATAATAAAAAACACATCACATTTCAATTCATTGTACAATTCTTAAGAGTTTGTCACATGAAAAATGACCAAGAAATGTATAACTTATAAATCATAAATAATAATATATAACTTGAAAAATAATAACACAAAATTAGAAATTTAGATTTACAAAGTAAATCTAAAATTAGAAATTAGATTTACAACGTATTGCCATTGATGAAAAAAAGAAATGCCAAGTGAAGCCAACCAAGAAAAAAATGATAGGAATACACACACTCAAAGGAGGTGGGACAGCAAGTCTACCTTATATATGAGCGGGAGTTCAACATAAAACAATTTTGTAATGATAATGCAAACGATTTGACAGAAAGATATATGAAAAGATGAGTAATGTATGGAGAAGAATGACAATGAGTTAGTGAAAGGAGGCGAAAGGATGAACAGAGAAGGCAGAAAAACTAAAGAGAAGAAGAACTACCTAACCCAAAAAAATCTATCTATCTACCTTCTAGCCCTTGATTTAATTTGTGTAGTCTATTCTATTCTATGTCTGTTTTCTTACAAAACGTCACTCTGTATTACGTCACCAAAGTGGCGTTTCTATTTTCCAGACATCTGATTGCTTGAATCATATCAGATCTCACATGTCTAAATGAATTTTTCCTACAACTGCTCGTAAAGTAGTTCTTTACGTACTGAAAACTAATTGTAAAATACCTCTTTACTGCTCCGCAAGCGGTAAAGTACTTTACGCTCGCCAGCTGTTTTCTTTACGCTTCTGTTTTAGTTTTGATGTCTTCTCATTGGTGGATCACAAAATCCGTGAAATTCACATATCCTGAACAATGGCGAACGCTAACCAAATCCGCGCATGGTCTGTGATGTTACAAACTACAAGCTTTTATTATGTTGGAATCCAGAACTGTAGTTTTAGGAAAAATATTGTATGCAATTCGCGCGTGAAGCTTCTTTATCGCTCGCAAAATTACTGCGCTCCGCTATGCGTCGCGCAGTAAATGTTTTGGCACGAGCGATAAAGTCGCGCTTCACGCTCTTAATACATAAATAACTATTATAGAGCTATATAAATTAAATTTTCATAATTATAATTCACTTAATAATCACTTGTTATAATTGATTGAAATATTAAAAATGATTTGTTCCTCTCAAACAAATATGTTTACATGAATGATAACTTAATTCATACACTTGAACTGATATCGAATAACACATACAGCTTAAAGACGGGATTAGTGGTGTGATGCAGGATGAGTTTTTGTGGAGCACAGAGATGAATTAGGTCTAACCCTTGATTCAATTCGCGTAGTCTATTTCATGTCTGTATTTCACAAAATAATATTCTGTATCACATCATCAAGGCTGCGGTTCTTTTTGTTGTTAATTTAACGACTTGCAGTCAGTTTCAAATTGTGAATATATAATAAATGTACACACACCTGGCCGAACGTTTTCGAGGTGTGAGTACATTTATTATATATTCACAATTTGAAACTGACTGCAAGTCGTTAAATTTACAACAATAAGTTCATATTAACAACCCAGATCGTTATGGAATAAGAAATCCAAGCGGTTCTATTTTCATCCATCCAATCAAATATTCGATGTTGATAAATATCAACATCGAATTCAATATAAAATTTAGATTTTGATCAAAATATCGATTTATTGAGAAAAGAGAAATCCGGCAACTACAATCTACTGAGAGAAGATGAAACAAAATTCAGAAGAATAGAAACCAACAGTAAAAAGATGGTGATATCCGAAGCTGAGAGAAAAAATAGATCTGACCGCATGAAGAACTACCATGCGGAATTGAGGGAAAAAAGAACAGCCAATAAGTGAACTTAAAGTGGTCGTACTAGCATAAAAAACAAAATATCAATTTCATCGGTTTAAAATGTTAGAAACTTATAGGTATCTTTCAAATCAAGCTAATTTTATTGCGTTACTACAATCTGTTTGTTTTTTTATTTATTCTGAAAAGCCGTTGCTAGTTTTCACTACAGCATTCCTCTTCCCAGTTATTCCATCCTCTAATATTAAAACTGACACTGTATTTCTCTTTAATATAATGTTCTACTCACATAATTATATTGAAGATGCTTGAGGAATGCATTTCACTACTGAAAAGAAGCTTCATCAGCCTGCCGCCAGGGGTCATGCTTTGTTGAGGTTAGGATGAGCGGCCATTAGGTAGTTAAAAATTGCAACGGCCGCTCATCCTAACCTCAACAAAGCATGACCCCTGGCGGCAGGCTGACGAAGCTTTTTTTCAGAAGTGAAATGCATTCCTCAAGCATCTCCAAAACGGATATGTGTGTAAAACATTATATTAAAGTGAAATACAGTATCAGTTTTAATATTAGATTGTTCATTGAGTATTTCGTCATGGAAAACATCACAGATATTCCATTTTATTCTTACTTTCCAATTGATTGTATTAATGGAAATATGTTCTGTACCCCCAGCTAATGCCTATAAAATATGTTTTCTCTTTACAGGTTACTGGTTATTCCACTGTCACTTCTTATTCCACATCGTTATCGGAATGAACCTTGTGCTGCATGTGGGTACACAGGCCGATCTACCACCAGTACCTCCGAATTTCCCAACCTGCGGAGACTTTTTGCCTCCCATCGATCTTCACTGACCAAACGCTCGGCCAACTCGCTTCTAAAGTCAATCAACACCTATGTCATTTTACTGCAACGAACGTATTTATCTCAGAAAATCAATCAGACGATGAAAAATCAATAGCTTAGTTCGTTTTTTCTTCATTTCATATTTAAAAATATCAGCTTCTTTGTATAACAGATATCTGTGTTTTGGGATAGTCAGTTTATTTCTTAATTTCATATTTAAAAATAAGTACTGTAGTTTTAATATAACTTGGCAGCAGTATGCTGGGTTCAGATGTAGCATGTCCCATCTGCTATACGCTGCCAAGTTATATGAATTCTACGTACTATCGCTGCATCAACTTCTTTGTTCAACATTTGAGATCGAGCAGTAGTTTCAGTTCGTTCATTTCTTCATTACATATTTAAAATTAGATCTACAACTTTTTTGTATAACAGATATATGTGTTTTGGGATTGGGACTTCATGGTGTAAAAATGCTGATGAAGCTGTTGAGCTAGCATGTTGAGGAGGAAGGAATACGATTTCATTTTCAATCAATCATCTATTATAAATCAATCAATTATTTCATAAATACGTTATTTATCAGATATACGTTAGTGTTATTTTGGAAATTTCTGACATCAGTAGCAGATTTCACTATCGAGAGTTCAAAAAATTATTTTATTGATCACAGAGTAGAGAAATCGATCAAAAAATCTTGTCATAGAATGGCAGAAAATGTTTGAAAGCGTCATAAAACCAGCCGGGGGGGGGGGGGGGGGGGGTTAAAGGAGATGTGCCACCACCGAAATTCACAAGAGACACTAAAATGAAAGCTTTATCTGTGTATTTTTTGTTTATACAACCCGTTTTTTAGGTAACGTTCCCCCGAATTTTTTTCTGAGATGATATTCCCCCAGAAAAGAGATTCGTCTTTCCATACGTACAAAAAAGCTCATTGTACAAAAAATGGTCAAAATTAATTTTTTGTAAAACATAGGGGGAAACTTACAAAATACTTATTTTTTGTAGACATTGAATAACCATTCTCTCACAAACAGTATTTCGCTGGCAAATTTTGAATATTTAGAACTGAAAAATATATATATAAAATTTTGGACAATTTCTTGTTGATTTTTTTTTTGTTCAACAATAATAGCCTAAATAGGATCGCTGTATATTTGAATTGAAAATAATAATTCTCACCAATGACAAGTAATCCAGAAGAGAGTTACCAAAAAGCTGATACACTATAATAGATTCAATCCCACTACACATATGAAAATAAAATTGTTATTTATTAGTTTGTAATCGTTCTATTTAAATTCGAAATTTAAATAAAATATTGTTGTATCACTGCAATATCAAATAAATTATCTATACTTTTCGATTTAATATTCTAGAAATTACGTTGCTTCAAATATTTTTAATACATGCATGGTGGAAAAAATCTTTTCTGTTCTTTATTATCACTGGTGAATGATAATATCAGTACTAGGATTTCAAATGAATGATACTAGGAACTTAGTATTAAGGTGATAATTGCCATATAAACATGCGACCTCAAACCGCGCAGTATCACAATATTAAAAAAAATAAATTCCAAAAACAAAATTGATGTAAATAGGATATTTAATTAAGGATGTAAACCAAGAATTTATGACCAGTGTAAGGTTGGAGAAAATGTTTACCATACCGTTAAATATAGGGCCCGAATTTAGAGGTTGAAAAAAATGGTTTGTTTGAGGATATTGGAAGAAGGCTACTTTACTGCCTAAATATTGCTAAAATGAAAAAATTTATATATATATTTTTTTAAATTACTGTAATAGTACAGTTATCAATTTGATAAAATAATGTAAAATCACATAGTTTATTACAACTTTCATAAATGGTACGACATGGACGATAAGGAAAAAATTAGGATAACCAAAGATTTGCTTTTCTTTTTTGAAAATATAATAAATAAAGATTAGTTTTGGCATTCATTTTAATTTATTTCTCTCGAGATTGTAATTAGAAAGAATGTATTAGAATTTTCTGGATTTTTCAGTCAAGGAAATAGCAAAACTTTGATGAGAATTTGAAAAATTATCTTGTGAATATTCAACTAGTGTATATAGAAAAAGAAAACATTATCTAAATCAAAAATAGGACCCTTCGTTCAACAACCTCATAACATCAATATTGAATACCGGTATGTTTATAAATTAAATCCAAATTTAACCTAAATTTGATTTAAATAAATAAATTCAAATTTAATCAAGGTCAGTCATTGACATACAGCAAGGATATTCTTATATCAATTCAAAAATATCAACTACATTAATATGAATTTAATTATATTAATTTTGATATATTTTACCACGTACCACGTTTTAAACCTTGTTTATTCTACATACTGTTGGAATGTCGTTTACATGACAATGTAATTAATTACATGAGTACCATAACAAGCAAATAATAATAATCAATAAGTGTTATTTAAAATTTTCTTCGATAATGTTATGTCTTAAAATTAATTTTATATATTGAAAAAATTGAAAGGGATGTATGAATGATAAAATCAGAATGTAAGATAAAATTAATGATTGTAAAAGTGTATATTTAATGCACTTGAGAACATATGTTGTGTGATAAGAGTGATGTGAATTTTGTATATAACTCGTTTTTTATATATGACAAATAATTTGTAAAAAAATGAATGTAATTTGTAAATGAAGTATATCATTTCATGACCTTTATCCCTTCTTATAATAGTTTATTGTGGAAATAATTTACTATTGCCAGCAAAAATGACTGTTCTCGGCTGCAAAATCACTTCTCGGTGGTTTGGAACCCACCTAAAACTGTAGTTCCAACTTATCAATCACCATCATCCAACTCATTAACCACGCACAGGTCTCAGAGCTGAGAATAAGGCTTCATCCTCCGAAAAAACCCTCATTGTAATAGATTACTGTGGAAATAATTAACTGCGGCTAGCCAAAAGATTCTGTTATCTGCTGTAAAATCACTTCTTGGTGGTTCGGAACCCACCTGGAACTGTACGTCTAACTCATCAATCACCATCATCAAACTCATCAACCACGTACAGGTCTCAGAGCTAAGAAGGCTTCATCCTCCGAAAAAAATTTATTTCTTAAAAAGTATTTTATTAGACTACTAACTCTCATGCTCACTGTGTGAACAGGCTCGGACAGGTGAGAAGAGAAAAGGGAATAAAATTATTTGCATCAATGGAACATGAGAAAAATCATTTCTAAAAAACTGGATATCACTGAAGCTTCTTATTAAATTCATATAGTACGCCTATAGACAACTAGACACCTATTCAGTCATCTTTTGGCTCACTGGCCACAGACTATGAAAAAAACTTTCGAAAATAACTTTTTCCTGTATTAAAAACTGTTTTTTGCAATAGAAACTCTTCATTTCGCACCGTTCAAATTTTGTAAACGTAAGTTAATACCGTACAAAAAAGTTAGCCTAACTTTTGCACGATTGCATTACCGTACAAAATGCTTATTTTCAAAGCGCTGTAAATCCTTCCTCACCAATCTTAGAAATAAGTTTCTATCACAGAATTTTAGAAAAAATTGTTTTCTACAAAAAATATTTTCTACTAAATTTGGCTACGAGCAATACATCGTTGAGGAGTTACAAACGAAAGACTAGATTAACTACGGTACCGTAAATATGATTGGAACCCGGCTTTGAACTAATCCGAGGTATCGTGCAAAGTTATTATTGGTTACAGAGACTAAATTATATGATAATCTTGTAGAAAAATTTGTTCTCTAAAAAAAATATTCCTTGCTAAATTTTACTGCGATACGTCGTTGAAGAGTTATTTATGAAAAACTTGATAAACTACATATTTTCGCGTCACAGCTACTGAGCTATCAGCTTTCAAGCAGAGCGTAGAGCTCAAGCCGTGAATGCTGCGGGATAAGAAAAAGGTGAAAGCCCACACCATCTAGCGGCCCAATTTGAACTAATAATTACATCGTTCCAGTTTTTCGATAATTCTGACCTTATCCTTTGTTAAATCAAAAAAAAGCAAAGAACAAAAGTTGTTGAAAATTTGACGATCAACAAATCTTGTGATCACATACTTTCTTGTATCTATTCGCATTACACCGTAAATAGTTAAAAACTGACAAACCCGGCCTTCTCAGTGCTGATTGTTAGAATAGACATTTTGTTACCGTATTACAAAATAATGACTATATTATTATTCAATGACTTGATGTTACAAGCTTTATTATCACTTACCCGGTGGTTCGGAACCCACCTAAAATAGTAGGTCCACCATGTTCCCCGTAACATGGCACAAACGGCGAGGTGGAACTACCCGTAAGGGTCTCCCCACCATTAAAAGCCATACGCTTATTATTATTATTATGACTATATTACATTTTTACACAAAAATATATAGGACAAGATTTCTAGAGAATAAAACGGGCAACAAATATTGTCCATCTCTATTTTTCTCTATTCATCCGTTAAAATAATAATAATTTTATTTACCAAAACAACTACAAAATAATAATTGTAAACACGTTCAAGTCACAATTCGCCAGACTTCACAACTTAAACTAAACAATCACAGAGCCGAAAGTGATGAAATCATTGGGCTTTTCAACTCTTATTTTCAAAATAATGATTTAATCTTCTCATGAATATGCAGGCGAGTCATTAAATAAATGTTATTTCGTCCACTGTATTAAAGCCTATACTCTGTAGATGAATACGGTATACAGGTGGAATAGGCTTAAATCTTATGTAGCGCAGACAGTGGTTAATATTGTATTTTTTACAGCATTATTGAATGTTGTTAAGTGTGTTTTAAGCGTTTTCACATTCACGTATAGATTTAAATATCAAGGCGAATTGTAAAAATAATGACATTTCCACTATAGGCCCCATTAGGCCTAAAGTCTATAACTTTCTATATAATTTTATCTCAGTATATAGTTTATTATAAACTATGAGCATACTTGATATTATGTGAATTGAATTCAATTGAACTACTTAGTAAATTGACTTCATTCATTTCAGTAGATTTTTTATGCTCAGGTTTTGGGGAGTCATGATACCCCCATGTGGACCGTCTTTGATTGTAACTCTTCTGTTATTTAAAATAAAAATACATATTGATAATCATCTTGTAGATTACTTAATTTTCTTTAAAAAATGTCTTCTGGTAAAATTTGCTACGATGCGCCGTTCGGGAGTTATAAGCGAAAAACTAGATGATTGAGGTACGTATTTTTGTATCCTGTGAAATGGGATTGATCAGAGGTCTCAGATTCGAAGCTGGATGACTCGATGACTGGTAGAATAGAAAAGTGAACGCTACCACCATCTAGCGGCATTTAGAAGAACTAACGTTCACCTTGAATGATAGTCGTGACTCTCGGAATTACATACAACCGTGCTAATAACCTTAATTTTATCGAAAAATATTATGTAACAGAATTCGTAGAGCATAAAGCATTCTATTGATTTCATTCGGATATAATATTTGATTTGATTAGGCGCTTAGACGAAATTTATCGAAAAAAACATACTACAGTGTTTAGTGAACGTCAATATTTCTTCAATGTTTTTCGCAAATTGTTGCTAAATCTACAACCAAATCGGGCATAATGCTTAGTGACTGGGCTTTTCATGAGAAAAATTATATTCTTTTCAAATCTTCTCTTGATATTTTTCGATAAAATGAACGGGAACGTTGTAATTTAGAAAAAAAGTGGACTCATGTATTTATTCGTCGGATTTTAGTTCATTTTAGGCCGCTAGATAGTGCTAGCGTTCACTCTTGAATTCCAGCTTGTCATACGAGAACAATATTAACAGATGAACTCCGATATAGTGCAGTCTGAATACAAGAATATTTTCGTCTGTCTAGTTTTTCACTCATAACTCCTAAACGACGCATTGTAGCAAATTTGAGCAGGATACCGTTTTCAAAGAAAATAAATTTTTCAACAATATGATTATAAAAATGTATCTAAATAGCGAATAAAAAAGGAGTTACAGGGTTGTAAAAACAGCTCACGGCTATGATTAGGGTGTGTTCTATTTAGTTCTTCGCTTGTAACTCCTGAACGACGCTTCATAGCTAAAAATATTAAGGAATATTTTTTGTAGAAAACAAATTTTTCTACAAGATAATTATCAAAAATTAGCTGTACATTTGATAAGAGATGAGTTTCAGGATTGTGAAAACGGGCTACGGCTTCAATTGAATCACTATAGGCATGGTGTGGTTTAACGATCCTAACAAATGATACAAAACATTGTGATAGCATAAATAAGCTATTCAATTCTTTGAAAATCATCTTCAATGTCATCTGCCCACACAACTGAGTGCAAGTATAATATTTCAAATAATATATAAACGTTTTTCATTACGTTTCCGCTATTATAACGGTATGGCAATGAGAATGCTGTACTGCATATTTTTTTGTTTTTTATGCTCTTATTTCAATCAAAACATAATTATGAATAAATTCTATCAGAACATTTTCATTGTTATATCCTCTGTAAATTGAGGAAAGTAATAGCCGTGAGCAGTAGCAAGTATCACTTCTGTTCAATCAAATTAGATAAATAACGCTCTTCTGGGCCCTCTCTGTGAGGGTGATCGATTGAATTGGCCCACAAAAAGACTATGTTCTCTGATGTAAAATCAGTTCCTGGTGGTTCGGAACGCACCTAAAGTTGTCGGTCCAATTCATTAATCACCATCATCCAATTTATTAGCCACGCACAGGTCTCAGACTTACATGGGCTTCACCCTTCAAAAAAAAAAAATATAATAATAATAAAAAATAGAATTATGTCTTATTTGTTTTCGCGATATTATGATGTATGAATGGAATATTTTTATTTAACCAGGGGTGCCCACCCCCCCTAAGCCTCATGACGCACCCCCCCTAAAGTTAGCACCAATCCCCCCTCCCCCCATAAATTAGGCCCCCCCCAAAAATGCGAAAAGAGCCCCCCGTATTCTTTCTAAAACTAAAAGAAGATTTATAAAACTATTGAAAAAAATCAAACCCAGTCGATAATATACAAAATGTATAGGATGATAAAATAATAGATGCCTACATGAGAAAATAAAAAAATTAAAATTAACAACACCTATTACTAGGCCCCAAAAGGGAATTGAGAACAGAAAGGAAGAATAGTAAAAATTCATGAAAAGCGGTAGTGAGAGACCACCAAGATTAGTAGCAGATAGATCTGTCTACTAACTTTGGGTGTCCCTAACTTCGCCAATCGCCAGAGCCTTGTCGGCCGCAGTCACTGTGGTATCCC
Source organism: Conomelus anceps (assembly GCA_948455865.1). Taxonomy (NCBI): domain Eukaryota; kingdom Metazoa; phylum Arthropoda; class Insecta; order Hemiptera; family Delphacidae; genus Conomelus; species Conomelus anceps. Next base: position 1,636,343 of record OX418221.1, read on the forward strand.
ACCGTCAGGGGACATCTCAACACTGCCTCCAGTCAAGAGATGAACCAAACCGAGGGCACCCAGGACGTACGTTTCCCAGCCCACACGAGGTGTGGCATCAACACCATTCGAGGACGTAAGGTTGACTTGCCCCCCTTCCGGGAGGGGCCTTGTGGGCCACGCGAGGTGGATACTGCTCCTAACTACAACCCATTAACGGAGGGAAGTAGTTTTGGAGTTGAGAGGCAATCCCTGGGGTACCTCCAGAGATCACCTCTGTCCTGCCAACCAAACAGTATCCCCTGACCACATTTTCTATTAATAAATAATAATTGTTTTAAAAAGAATATATTTTAATATAAATCTCATTTGCTGGGTTTTCTGCAGTACTCCTCTGATACAACAAATAGACATCAAAAGCTATTCTACAAACTGACACCGTAGCAACACAATAGAACCAGTACCGCAAACAATACCCCCCTCCCTAAACACCAAAAAGAGAACATCATCAAAATACACCAGAAGAGCAGAACTTCAGATGTAATTCAAGATGGACAAAAAGAGCCTCTCAAAATTCTCCATCGGTTTGTACAGCAGAGAACCCAGTATAAGATTTTATAAATGAAATTCATACAAAAGAGAAAATAATTTTGAATAAATCATAACATTTAAAAAACAATGTTTCCTATCTATATAACAATAAAATATTATTAAAAGTGGAAATTAAATTAAATGTTGATCATTCAATATAATATACTAAGAAAGATGGAGAAGCCCGTGGCCTAGACCTCCCACCTTTCTCGCTTCTTCCTTCTTCTGCCCTTTTCATCCTGTATTTTTATTTATTATTATTTGAATTTTTTAAAGATTAAGCCTTGAAAACTCCACACATGGAGTACAAGACAAGTCAAAACCAACAGTATTCTCACATTACATTAGTCACCATCGATAAAATTACAGCAGTTGAAACTTGAAATTATACTTAAATTATAAATCATTATCAACTAGATATATCTTCAATTGTTTGAAGTGGGAGCTGACATTTTTTAACAATGATTGATACAAAGTGTCTAGTAAAATCAATGACAAGAAATACACAATAAAACAAATAAACGAAGTAACAGAGAACTGCATGCCCTACCTAGTAGTGGATTGTACAAACTGTGTTTCAAAATCATACCTTGAAGTATTAAGACTAGTCAATACAAACAGTATTCACAAATTACAATAGCCACAATCGATAAAATTACAAAAGTTGAGACTTGAAATAATCTGAAAAGGTCACTTGTACTCTATAGAAACTTCATCAACTATATATATTTTCATTGTTTGAATTTAAATAGAAAATGATTTTTTTGCTATTATTAATACATAACGTTTTTTAAATCAATGCCATGAAAAACACAATATAACAAAGAATTGTAACAACATAAATGCATGCCCAATTACAAGTACAATATAAAAAGTTGCTAAAAAATATTTTTTTAATTCCCGACATACTTAGAAAAACGTTCCGGTATAACCCTGAAATCTGCGTTCCAGAATTTGTGCATAATTCCTTCCCCACCAGTAGAAAAGCAAAAAACAATTATTATTTCAACATTAAACAAAAATTATTGCATTTCAATTCTGATTAAAAGGTTTATAATACCAACGAACTACTGAAACTGTGTATTGGTAGCCTAATCATGTTTACAGAAATTTTCATCAAATTTCCTGCATCAATATGAAAACAATATAATCTTTTGAAGAATATTATTCTATCATTTTCAACAATAATATTTTTCAAGTAACTGTCCAGCTAGCAGTTTGTCTGGATCATCAAATACCAAGCTTCAAACAAAAATTCTGTTCAGGTAAGCTACCGGTACTACTATATATCTTATCAGTTTTAGTTTTGGAGTTTCCATCCTCTTTGATAGCAATTAGATGAACACTTCTGCTGGCAAACTAGCCTAGAAAACAATCAGAGATAAAAGAAATTTTCAAAGCATAAAGTCCACTAAATAGTTTTAAAACAACATAATTTAATTTTTAATTCAAATAATCAAGAATAGTTTAGAATTGGATAGCATTTAAAAAAGCTAAGTCGGATTGGCTGGATTTATTATCTGATTTATTGATGGAGATTCAGAATCATCACTCATGGAAACATTCAATTATTACTGCGTTGAGATATCTGGACAAATCTCAAAATGCAATGCTTGAAACTCAGCACTGGATTAGATATTTGAATTGCTCTGAAACCGAATCTGTTTAGCTATGAAGGCTATTGCGATTTCTTCAGTTATTTAGAATAAAAGAAAAGAAAAACAGTTAATTACCTAGTAGATGAAGCTTAAAAAAAGACTATAGCACGAATGGAGTTGAATCTGTTTGAGAAGAATACCCGAGAAGAAGTGGTGATGACAACAACACAGTGTGGCTGAAACAGACTTGAGCAAGAGTGATTAAATGGGGAAAATTCCTTATTTAACAATAGATAGTATCACATATTTGCACTCCTACCATCTGCAGGCAAGCGCCAATAATCTATCAATAAATAGTATCAAATTTTTTGCACCCCTACATCAGTAGGCAAGCGCCAATAATCTATCAATGAATGATTTCAAATATTTTTGCACCCCTACCATCTGTAGGCAAGCGCCAGTAATCTATCAATAAATAGTATCACATATTTTCATTTCCTAGCAAGTATAGGACAGCACCCTTAAACTACCCTTGAATTATTGCTTCCATGCTTGAATGTACCCAAGTGAACTCTATTCTCAGTGTGGTAGAGCTTATGACATTTTCACTGCCAAAGCATTGCCAGAGAGAATGGCATAAACTCTAAGCACAAAGCCAGTAGCTGAAGCTAAAGTGAGAGCCACTTCCCCAAACTTTGAATAATCAATGTCTAATCTAATTTCTTATCACATTCACCGTACATGAATAGGCAAGAGCCAATAATCTATCAATAAATATGGTATCACATATTTTTGCACTCCTACCATCTGTAGGCAAGCGCTAATAATCTATAAATAAACAGTATAGTATATTATTTTGCACTCCTACATCTGTAGGCAAGTGCCAATAATCTATCAATAAAAAGTATCAAATATTTTTGCACTCCTACATCTATAGGCAAGCGCCAATAATCTATCAATAAATAGTATCAAATATTTTTGCACCCCTATGTCTGTAGGCAAGCGCCAATAATCTATCAATAAATAGTATCAAATATTTTTGCACTCCTACATCTATAGGCAAGCGCCAATAATCTATCAATAAATAGTATCAAATATTTTTGCACCCCTATGTCTGTAGGCAAGCGCCAATAATCTATCAATAAATAGTATCAAATATTTTTGCACTCCTACATCTGTAGGCAAGCGCCAATAATTATCAATAAATAGTATAATATATTTGCACTCCTACATCTGTAGGCAAGCGCCAATAATCTATCAATAAATAGTATCAAATACTTTTGCACTCCTACATCTGCAGGCAAGCGCCAATAGTCTATCAATAAATAGTATCAAATATCTTTGCACCCCTACGTCTGTAGGCAAGCGCCAATAATATTTCAATAAATAGTATCAAATATTTTTGCACTCCTACATCTGTAGGCAAGCGCCAATAATCTATCAATAAATAGTATCAAATACTTTTGCACTCCTACGTCTGTAGGCAAGCGTCAATAGTCTATCAATAAATAGTATCAAATATTTTTGCACCCCTACGTCTGTAGGCAAGCGCCAATAATCTATCAATAAATAGTATCAAATATTTTTGCACTCCTACATCTGTAGGCAAGCGCCAATAATCTATCAATAAATAGTTTCAAATATTTGCATTCCTACCATCTGTAGGCAAGCGCCTCTAAGCAATTGATAAATAGTATCACATATTTCCACTTCCCAGCATGTGTATAAGAGCCCCAGAAAATTTTTTGATTCTTTCAAATCATGATTTGTACTTTTGAAACTGGTATATAAATACCATATAAACTAGTTATATATTTGTTGATTTAGTGCAATTTTATTTTATATTATTCAGATGTATTTTTTATATTTTTATGTTTCTATTTTTGTTGAGGAGGATATATAAATGATTTGATTTAGTGAACTCTATTCTCAGTGTGTTGGAGCTTATGGCATTTTCACTGGCAACAGTAAATACAGCATAAGCTCTAAGCACAAAGCCAGTAGCCGAAGCTAAAGTGAGAGCCACTCCCACAATTTTTGCATAATCAATGTCTAATCTAATCTCTTATCACAATTACCAAACATAAAGGTGCTAACACCTGCACTCAACATATGTCGGAGACATCATTACTCCAGGGTTTTCACCTGGCAACCGGCATCTCTTGATCACAGGGTAACACAGTCCATGCACAATGAATGTGACATGAGAATCCTGACAGGGACCTTACAGCAAATCCCTATTTACATTTGTTAGCCTTATATCAACCCACCAGCTGCAATGAAATGTACCACACCATAATAAAATGGTTGTGGCGACTGAGCAGTGCACCCTGTTCTCCTTGTGGAACTAACAAGTAGTCACAAGGCCTTAGCGAGGAGAGAGACTCTCGAAGCATCCGTGAGAGCCACTGAACCCAGCCAAAAAACCATCAAGCGCGATAAGATTATGTCATGGCACAAATCAAGAGCCCGGATAGAAAGTGTGATACATGATTAACAACTGCAAATGCCCTACAACCCAACAAATCTCCATTCACGATTGTTAGCCTCATAACACATCCCACCAGCTACAATAAACAGTACCACTCCATCATAAGTCGGACGTATAGCAGCGTTATCTGACAACTGCGGTCATGAACTCTACAAGAGAGACATGGACTCTCAGATGCAGACCCTGCCATCGAAGCCACAAATATTACTTTGTGGCACAATCCAAGAGCATGGTTGAAGAGTGTGGTACTTGACTAACAACTGTAAACCTCCTAGCATATGCAGGAGAATGGTGGGAAACTTCTAACCTAACTGACTATAAAAGCAAGATACATAATACCAAATCTCCAGTTTCACGTCCTGGCCAGTTTGTACTCCACCATCTTGACCTACTGAAGAGGTTACCGTGAAGTTGAGTCTTTTCATATCTCCTTCTTGAAGTAGGTTGAACTGATCAGTCATCCTGTTGAAAAAAAAAAATAGTTCAGTTAAGCTATTACAAATTTGGAGGTGTGTTGATTGCTTCAATTATATCAAAATATGTGGTGGTGTTACATTGATAAAAGTTTGTAAAGTTGATTGGAAATTGATATGTGCTGGCAATATTCAATTGACTATAGAATGTGTTTGAAGTGATGATGTTGATTAAGATCAAGTATCTTGAGCATTAAACAATGTGTCCTAATATACTGATACTGCATCATATGTTTTGCTGGATATAGTTGAAAACTCAGAAATACTTGTTCTTAAAAATGGAAAGCCATACAAAATAAACCAGTATCAATACGGCTCCAACAATAATTATATTGAAATTTTGATAGGGTAAAACAGCCACTTCATTCATCAAGTATATCAATGAACAATCTCTGCCCTTGAGAATAATGTTGGAGGATACTTGGAATGAATTAAAATTTCCTATTCAATCCCAATAAGACTATCATTAGTATATATTGGAATTAATTGGTGATCCAATGGAATTGAATTTGGAATGAGTCATTTCGATTCACTAGCATGGAAATAACATCATGATCAATTTAATAAATGGTTCATGCCTGGTTTCTTAGTCGTTTAGAAAATCATTCAAAAGCTATTGATTCATTAGAGGCCCTAAGGCTTGTTTCACACATACCCAGCAGTTAGGTAACCATTATTGTTTATCCGGTATGATTACATAGTCCCATATAATGCAATGTTCGTACAGCTTGGCAAACAACACCAGTTACCCGACTGCCGGGTGTGTGTGAAACAAGCCCTAGGGCCGCTAATGAATCAATAGCTACTGAATAATTTACTAAACGACTGAGAAACCAAACTTGAAAAAATATTTTACAAACTAGCTTCAAGTTAATAATCTTGCTAACTATATTCAGCAATGCCTGAAACGACGTCAAATAGTGGAACCCAATTTTATAATATCCTAAAAATAATTGTGAAATAATCAAAGAAATTGGTCAATTTGGGTTGCAGCAACATAATTTTGAGAAAATGTTGGATTAGTACAGTAGGCCTATCTATAGTCACTGAACATGTCAAATTGCAAGTGGGATGTGTATAATATATTTGAGTAGTGAGTAAGTGGAGTTTGAGCAAAAGGACAGAGATTAAAGATAATAATTAGATGAGACTGAAAAACATTTTCTCATTGAAAAGAATATGGATTAATTATCTATAAGGATTGGAATAGTTATTGGTAGATCATGGTTCAAATCAATACGGTAGCTGCTGGCTTGTAAGAAACATTTCTTGAAATCATAAAATTAAATTAGCCCAGTATGCATACAAGTTCTAATAAGAGGTTTATCAATATAGTTACTAGTTACTTGGATGATCATCATGATATAAAAGCTCATTGAAATTCCATTAAAAGGCTACTAGTGTGATAACTAATTTTAATTTGATTATATAATATCACTATCAATTTATAATAATTATAATGTAGGCGACGACCAGTTCTGAACTTATTTTTCAAACAATGAATTATTTCTTTTTTCAGTCAAAAACAATTTAAATTCTCTGCTTTTGATTTTTGAAGGACGTTTCAATTGATGGATAGTTTTAAGATTGACTTTTGAAGCACACTGTCTGGAAAATAATGTCCAAGGGAAAATAGAAGCAATAATAAAAATAAATTCATGAGAAATTTGAAATCAAGCAGCATTGGTAGATTAAAACTAACAAAATGAGAAAATGCATGTTCACTGAGAATGTCCCAATAAAATTTATAAATTCTAATGATCTATAAAATAAATTGGTACCGTAGTCAAGGTCAATGTATAATAATGAATAGCGAGAAGTCTACCTAAAAATGAATAACAATTCTTTCTTGGTTTTTATATTAAAAACTGTAGTTATTAAATAGTTTCTTAGCTTGGCTTTGAAATAAGATAATAAAGGGGAAAACTAGTAGAGTTTACCCTACCCGAGTATTGAAACATAGTTATTGAATTAGAGTTGGTAACTGAAAATGACTAGACAGATTTCAAAGAGTTAGTGATGATGAACTTTTTAGGTTAAATTTTAGCCATTTCATTTTAGTTATTTCTCACTTCAAAATAATGGAGCAAAGCTATGCAATTGAGAAACTATGGTATTTAAGGGTGTCTTGAAATAGACTAAATTGCAAAAATTGATATGAAACTGCTTACCTTTTGAAAGATATCCAGAATTGATTTTCCATTTATTCATCACTAAATCATTTGAGCACTTCAGTATTTAATCAGTAGGCACTGTTTAAATAGCAAATTTAAGGTAACATTCCAGTGATGTGTGTTGAAAAATCTACTGGAGCACAAAACAGCTCTTCTCTCTATCAGTGCTAGACATCAACTGATGAAGGTTTGAGGTTTGAGGATGACGTTGAAGAAAATGGAAGCAGTCAGCTGATTATGAAAGCCGGTAACTGGTAGCAATGCCAACTTGATTATCATGTGGTTCTAGTTGGTATTACTGGGACTGTTTTTGTTTACAGGAGACCGAATCAAAGTGGACCCGGTTCATCAGCTGATGTTACCATATTAACGCTCTCAAATCGACAATATTGTCCTAATCGACAATAACTATAATAATTATTGTACTTTTTAAAACTATATATTTTTGGATTTTCAAAATTTTTCTTAAAAAAATAACAGTTTTAGATCAAATAGTATTGTTACTAGTAATACAGTCGTCGCCCTTCCACTTCTTGATTGCCCATTTTGTGCCAAAAGCGTTTTCAAGCCCCCCCCCCCCCACCAAACAATTTGTAAAATTAGGTTGAAAAGTAGATTATTGGTTGAGTTTATGGGAGCCTTCTCATTTACTGGTAAATGTTACTGGTGGAGTCTGATTGGTCTATTCAAATTCTTCAACATCTTTGAATTTTAATAGACCAGACGACAGGGAAGTGATAGCCGTGAGCCGAAGCAGGTATCTGTTCAATCAGATAGGGATAAGCTGCGTTCTACTGGGCACTCTTTGTAAGGGTGACCGATTAGATCGGCCAGCAAAAAAGACACTGTTCTCTGCTGTAAAATCACTTCACGGTGGTTCTGAACCCACCGAAATCAGGTTAAGTGGTAGATTGGACATAACTGTCCAAACTTCGCCACGTCAACAAATAAAAAAGTCATTCTATTCTAAAACTGTAGGTCCAGCTCATCAATCATCATCATCATCATTCAACTCATTACCCACACACAGGTCTCAGACCTATGTGGGCTTCATCCTCCAAAAAATGACACTGGTAACATTTACTGGTTTTGAAATCTTGAAATTTGGTATACATATGACGAACTGCGCATATTACTAATAATAATTACAGTATTTGACTTTATGAATAATTGCACGACTATGAAGTTAAATATTTGAGTAGAAAATTAAAATATTTTACTCACTGAGCACTGCAGTGGCGGCCGGCAATCAAAAATTTTGGTGAAGACTCTTATATTAAATTATTCCACAGAAATTAAATTATTTTTTAATATTTGGATTTTCTCTTAGTGTTGGAGACACATTTCGACCATTATGCTAGAAATGGGTGATCACATAGGGAGGTCGGCAGGATGGCTGTAGTATATTCGTCATTGAATTGGAAGTAATTTTATTTATGATGTTGAAGATCCATCTTGTTTCCATTAATATGTAATATAAACTAAAAAAAAACACTTTTAAATGGAAATTAACTCACGTTATGGCGTGACGGCCGTTTCGCTCTGTTGTCTAGAGCATCGTCAGACAACCCACAGTACACTGACTTAAGGTATGAGTTTGAGGGTTATGTATGTTGGAATGGTGCTGGGGTGGGGGGATGAGTAGGCGGGAGGTTTGAAATTGGGATTATTTTGTCAAATAGTGTGTGAGAAGAAGTTAAGTTGATCATTTTAAATGTTGTCAGGTTCCTGCTTTGCATGTTTGTAAATCTCATATTGTTCTAAAACATTGAGTTTATGGCTTTTGTGAGTGAAGTGTAGTGTGTCTAAATTAGTGTCAATGTCTGTATAACTGTGGCCTGTTGAAATGATGTGTTCAGCAAAAGTGGAATGTGTGTTTGGGTGTGAGATGGCTCTTGTGTGTTCTTTGAATCTAGTGGTGAATGTCCTGCCAGTTTGTCCTATATAGAACTTGTTGCAGTCATCACATTTCAATTTGTAAATTCCAGATCTGTTGTACTTGTTTTGAGATGTTGTCTGAAAATGCATGTGTATTTTGAGTGAATTATTTGTTCTGTAAGCTTTTTTATGAGTTTCCTGAATGAAGCTGCTATTTTATGAGTTTTTTTTGTTGAGGTAGGTAAGTGTGATGAATGTATGGGGGTTGTCATTCTGTTTGTTGCTGGTGTGAGTGATTGGTTTTGTTGATATTCTGTGCAGTAGTTTGTCTATTAGTGTGTGTTTGTAACCATTCTGTTGTGCTATGTATTTTATAGTATTCAATTCTGTAACGTAGGTGGTAGAAGTAATCACAAACTCATTGTAATTGATGAAATACATTTTATTAAAAGAACGAATAGCGTAAGTAAACTCATTACATCATGAAAATTCAATCGACAATAGAGACATAGTACAGTAGGCGTTGTCTCTCTGGTGTGGCACAGTCTTGCCAACTGCATAAAATAAAACTAAAATTCATGTTGTACAAGGATATATATGACACCTCCCCCCGTAATGAAACCTAGGGTGAATACCTTTCAGGAGGTTTTCTGAACCTAACAGGTCTAGCCTGTGGCGTATGGTAAATAGTATCTGTCACAATCGGTAATTTTGTAGAAACTGGCGTTGAATGTAAAACATTCTTGAAAGAATTAGAAAAGAAAGTAGAATCATCAACATCATTGCTTGTAATAGCTTTCGATTGTTCAGAAAGTACTGTTGATTTAGGCACAATTACATCAGTATCATAATGAACATTAGGTATATCAGTTGAAAAATCCTTTAAATTAATTTTACAATCCTTCATTTGATTAGCATGTCTCCTAATAGAAAGATTATCATCAGTAATGATATTGTACATAGAAGAACCAATTTTATCAGCTACAATACCTGTATTCCATTTACCCTTATTATTGTAAATTCGGTACATAACTCTATCATTGATATTGAAACATTTATCTTTAATTGTCTGTTTTTGCATTTCCTTTCTTTGAGTATCTAACACTTTGTCAGTAATATTGGGTAGCATCAAATCTAGTCTAGTTCGAATATTTCTTTTCATGAGTAAATTACATGGACTTTCACCAGTAGTAGCATGTGGTGCTTTTCTGTAGTTCATTAAAAACTTATTTAATTTGAACCGTAAAGTAGAATTTACAATCATACCTTCGCAACATTTAATTAATCCTGACTTCACAGTTTGTACAAAACGTTCTGCCTGACCATTGGATGCAGGAAAGAAAGGAGCACTGGTAATATGCTTTATACCATTATTAGTACAAAAGGTTTGAAATTCACTAGAGGTAAACTGAGTACTAGATAACTGATACTGTAACTGGTAAACCAAATCTAGCAAAACATTCACGCAAATTTTCAACTGTTTCTTTGCTTGAAAGAGTTTTCATTATGTAAGTTTCAACCCACTTACTGTAACTATCAACAATTATTAACAGCCATAATCCTGGAGAAGGATTAGCAAAATCTATATGTAATCTTTGCCATGGTCCTGAAGGAAATTGCCATGGATGTAAATTCACATTAGACTGTTGTCTAGAATGACGCACACAATGTATACAATTCTTTGTAACAAGCTCAATATCAGAATCAATATTTGGCCAATAGACATAACTTCGTGCAAGGCCTTTCATTTTTACAATTCCTAAGTGTCCTTGGCGTAGTTCCTCAAGTACTTTAGATTGTAAAGATTTTGGAATCATAACTCGTAAGCCTTTCATAATACAACCTTGTTCAACTGAATATTCAGCAATATTGTTTGTATTTTCACCATTTTCAGTACCTAAAATTTGTCGAAGTAATTTACACATATCTGGAACTTTCCTAGTTTCATGAGCTATTTGTTCCCTTGTAACCGGTAAAATATTAATTTGATTCATTTGTACAATTTGAACCTCATCAATAGTATTGTCATTAACCATTTCCATAGGAAATCTTGAGCAAAAATCAGCATTCATATGTTCAGTGGTCTTACGGTATTGTATGGTGTAATCAAAACCTTGTAAAAATAATGAATAATGTAATAAACGTGTAGCACTGATGGATGGAGTAGCAGCATGAGCATTTAAGATGCTTTGTAATGGTTTGTGGTCAGTCAGTAAAGTAAAATGACGACCAAACAAGTAATTGAAAAATTTCTTAACTCCCCAATAAATTGACAATGCTTCCTTGTCTATCTGGGAATAATTTCGCTCAGCTGCAGTGAGACATCTACTAGCAAAAATTATGGGCCTTTCCACACCTTTTTCATCTAAACATGAAAGAACCGCACCAATAGCATATTTACTAGCATCAGTAGCAACAATTATAGGTTTAGTGACATCAAAATCCGCAAGAGTAAGTTTTGTTTCAATATCTTTCTTAATTGTTTGAAATACAGTTTCACACTCTTGTGACCACGAAAAAACAACATTTTTCCTGAGTAAGTTGTATAAAGGTGAGAGAGAATTAGCCATGCCCTGTATAAACCTTGAGTAATATGTAACAAACCCTAGAAAAGATTTCAACTCTGATACATTTGTAGGATGTTTTGCATTCTTAACAACTGCAATCTTATCATCAGTTTTATGTATGCAATCTTTGTCAATTTTAAACCCTAAATAAGTAATTTCAGATTTCAGTACTTCACATTTTTCCCATTTAAGTCTAATACCATTTTCACGGCACATACTAAAAAAACATATTTTAAAACAAAAAAAGAAACCGACTTCAGTGAAATGATTAAATACTCACGTACTAAAAAGTTTAAAATAAAGTATTTACTTTAAACTGAGAAAATTTTAAATTTCATACAAGTAATCTTTTGAAGTCGGTGCCAAATATTTTATGTATTAACTTTTCATGTGAAATTTAACGACATGCAGTCAAATATTTGTTAAGAATAAGTATAATAACTCACTTAAACTGGCCGAGTACTTTCGAATCTATGAGATCCATCATCAGAGGCTCTGATGATGGATCTCATAGATTCGAAAGTACTCGGCCAGTTTAAGTGAGTTATTATACTTATTCTTAACAAATATTTGACTGCATGTCGTTAAATTTCACATGAAAAGTTAATATTAACAAAGCAGTTCGTCATGGAACAAGAAATCCAGGAATATTTTATGTAGTTGATAAGAAATTCTATCTAATATCAAAACTAACACTGTATTTCAATTAAATGTGATTTACACTCACTTTTACTGAAATACAGTGTCAGTTTTGTCAGGGGTGCCCACCCCCCCTAAGCCTCATGACGCACCCCCCCCCCCTAAATTTAGCACCAAACCCCCCCCCATAAATTAGGCCCCCCCAAAAAATGCGAAAAAAGCCCCCCGTATTCTTTCTAAAACTAAAAGAAGATTTTTATAACTATTGAAAAAATTCAAACCCAGTCGATAATATACAAAATGTATGTATATTTCTTGAGATTCTTTACATAGGTAACATTTTTTTGTAAAGGTAAAAAAGAAATATCAATGAAATGAATATATGAACTTCTGCTCAATAAACTTAATTGCAAAATAGCTAAATAAGAATTTGAACCTAAATGGTTTTTAAACAATAAAATATTATTACAAATACACAATGTTCAATAAAAATGAAATACCTATAAGTTTATGTTCGGTGTACCAATTAGATTAAGGTTAAATAATTCTACAAAGTTGTTCCTTTAAAGGAAGTGAAAACAATGAGTTAATAACTTCATTTGTAAAACACAAAAATTCAAAATACTAAGTCATTTATTGGACAGTAGTTAAACAACAGGTTATTTACTTAGTGTAGTATCTTGGGAGAATTTATGTATGGATGAAGTACATAAAAGGCACACATTTCATGTATAGTTATTTACAACACACAATCGAAAGAAGTGTCTTTCAAAAACAAAATAAAGACATAGCTATGAAAAATTACTGAATTTTTAGTATTTAGTAAGTTTTTCAAAAGCAGTTCTTACTTATTAGTAAGTAGTTATCGTAAAATACATGAAAAACATCAACAGTTTGAAGACAAACATTTTAAATTATTTGTAGACTGTGACCATCTACAAGTTAGCTAGGCAGCTTCTGTTTTTTTTTTTTTTTTTTTTTTTTTTTTTTGAGAATGAAGCCCACATGGGTCTGAGACCTGTGCGTGGGTAATGAGTTGGATGATGGGGATTGATGAGTTGGACCTACAGTTTTAGGTGGGTTCCGAACCACCGGGAAGTGATTTTCAGCAGAGAACATTGTCTTTTTTGCTGGCCAATCTAATCGGTCACCGTTACAAACAGGACCTACGAGAACGCAGCTTATCTATCTGATTGAACAGATACCTGCTACGGCTCGCGGCTATCACTTCCCTCTAAAATCTATTGTTAAATCTATCTCTCTAAACCCCACATAGAAGTTTTTGGGATGAGGAAACAGAAAACCTTTCAATTATTTCTTCGTTAGAAATAGACTCAAGTACATCTGCACAAGTTCCTGCACAAATCCCAAACATTATTATTTTAGCTAATTCATATTCAATTCTATAATAATAATAATAATAATTATAAATATATTTTCATTAATTGACATTCTATCTGGTGACTTCTTAGTATATTTTTTAATGTTGTCACGTTAAACACGGTTTCAATCAACTTTACGACCCCCCCCCCCCCAAAACGTTTTTTGGAACCCCCCCCCCCCAAGAATTTCAATGACGCAGTCTGCGTCATAGCCCCCCCCTGTGGGCACCCCTGATTTAACTATATAAGTATCACTGATGATTTCAATCAGTGATACAAAAACGGGAAGTCAATCTCTTGAACGAAATATCATAGCTGAATTTTGTAAAATCTGTGATGTTTTCCTTGACGAAATACTTTATGAACAATCTAATATCATTACTAACACTGTATTTCTATTAATTTAATACATGTTTTTCAATCACTTATACTAGAGATAGCCTACTGAAGGGATGCATTTCACTCTGATGAAGCTTCTCTTTAGAATTTAGAACTGAAATGCATCCCTCCAGAATCTCCAGTATAGGTGAATGAAAATCATTTATTAAATAGAAATACAGTGTCAGATTTGATATTAGATGATTTTTTTTATTAGGTTACAAAAAGGAATAATGGATGTTTAAGTTAATGCACTGTAGTTTTCATATAACTTGGCAGCAGTATGTTGGGTTCAGATATAGCATGTCCCATCTGCTAGACGCTGCCAAGTTATATGAATACTACAGTAAAGTATTCTAGGAAAATGAATTGGAGCACAATATATTCAAAACATATTTTATTTTTCCATTTTTAAAACATACCTGATACTATGATACATGAATTACATAAATTATTTATTAGGCTACCCACTAGAACGGTAACAGTTGAAGTCTTCAACAATGAGCGAAAGTTTATCAAATGGTCTGATAAGTAATCATTTTCCATGATATTAAGAGAACATAATTGTTTTGGTAACATAGTTAAAATCAGAATATTGTGAAAAAATAGATAAACCTGGTTCAATAAATATCTAAATGAATATTCGAATTCTGAATAATTCAATCAAATTGATTAAGGTAAGATCAATCAATTTTATCTTACGAGGTGTCTGTAATCAGATCAATCTTATTGTTAATACTGGTCCAAAATCCTACATTGATTCATTTTGAGATTTCCAGTTTTTAAAAATACAGGATGTGGACAAGAGCTGCAAAAATATCAAAGGTGACAATAATTTTTAATTCATCTTGCTTGTGAGAAATAACATCGTTTAACAATAAGATGTTTCATGAAGAAACTTATTTTAAAATCTTTCAATTATTACTTCCTATTGTAGCAAAACACAAAGCCTTCCAGTAAAATAAATACCAATGATAAAAAAATCTACAATCAAACTGTACAAGAATAAAGTAACATACCACAGTTTAATACCATACTCCAATACCACAGTTCAATTAAACAAATTACCAAATAGTGATGAGTTGACGGCTTGTTGGATGACATTCACTGAAACAATTTCTTTGGAAACGCTTTCATTTTGGGAATTTGAACACATTTTTCTTCAATGAACGATTATCTCCTGGCTGGAAATGGAAGAAATTGATGCATTTTAATGAAAGTTACAAATCTGTATTATTGTAATTGACTTATCAGTAGATTTAAAATATTTACCGTTTTAGTTTTATAGTAATTCATAGGAATATTGAGCTGCAATTGAACTGATATCCATTGCTAATCAATTAAAATGTATTCAGGCTGAAAAAATTGTTTAGAAAGAGAAATATCATCAATTGCTGGCAATCTGACATGAATTTTATTGGTTTTATTTATTTATTCTGACAAATATACAACGAATGGGAAGGTGCAACAGACTCAAGTCAAAAACTGCTCCCTTCACAAATTTTGAATAATGTTACATTGTCCAAAAACATTGAGGTTAACACAGACTAAAAATTTTTCTGGATCAATCCAATAACAAATTCTTACATTTATATTTCGTATAATAAACGGCTATTTGCTGTTATCTGTTAACGAAACTATAACGCTGGAGGATAAAGGAATGTAGAAAATGGAGAGGAACAAGGATGAAGAGAAAATGGAGAACAATGGGAAATATGAGAACAAGGAGACGAGAAAATGGGAAGGAAAAGGAGAAAGAAGAGAAGGAAAAAAGAAAAAAAGAGACGAACAAAGAAAACAAGGAGGGAAAGAAGACGATGGGCGCGGAGGAGAAGAAGAAGATGACGGAGGAGAAGGAGGAGGATCACAAAAAGGTGGTGGAGGAGAAGATGGAGAAGGATGAGGAGGAGGAGGTGGATAAGGAGAAGGAGAAAGAGGAGGAGGAGGTGGATAAGAAGAAAGAGGAGGAGGAGGTGGATAAGGAGAAGGAGAAAGAGAAAGAGGAGGAGAAGGAGAAGGAGGAAGAGGAGGAGGATGAGAAGGAGAAGAAGAAAGTGATGGAGGAGGAGGAGGAGAAGGAGAAGAAGAAGGAGAAGAAGAAGGAGGAGAAGAAGAAGAAAGGGGTGGAGGAAGAGAAGGAAAAGAAGAAAAATAAAGTGCTGGATGAAGAGGAGGAGAAAGAGGTGGTGGTGGAGGGGGTGATGAAGGAGGAAGAAGAGAAAGAGGAGGGAGAGAAAAAGGAGGAGGAAGAAGAGAAAGAGGAGTAGAATGAGGGGTCAAGCATTTATCAAGACCAACCCGATATTCTGAAAGGGAAGTTCCTGTCGAAGAAAAAAGAGGAGGAGGAAATAGGAGGAAGAGGAAGAGAAGAAGGAGAAGGAGGAGGAAGAGAAGGATGAGGAGAAGGAGTAGGAGGAGGAGAAGGACGAGGAGATAGAGAAGGAGGAGGAGAAGAGGAACGGGAAGGAGAATAAGGAGGAGAAACAAAACAAACCATTTAAAACAAATGATAGCCGACGAATTACAAATTTATTTCAAACGTTACTTGGTATAATACGCGTAAAGAATAGATAATAACAATATGAAGCAAGGCCTAATATTATTCTATGATATTTTCCCAATAGTAACGAATAGAAACGATTATTCCCCTTCGCTGTCATGGCAGAAGGAACAGAAAAAAAAAGAATAACGTTGCTTACCATCAGTCTTGAGCCGAACAGCATCCTAGCTTTATCTTCTTCTTGTGGCGAGGCTCCTTCCTCGGAGGTTCCACGCTTCGATTTGAATTGCAGTTTCTGTTTGATCGCCTAAATTAAATAAATAAATAAATAATAATTTTATTTCCTTTTTCAAATATACAAAACTAAGAATTTTAACCAAGCGTTTCAATAATTATATTCGGGTAATAATAAGATACGTATAATAAATGAAACATACATTTTGGAAATCATCCTTTCCCACTATGGCATGCCATGTTCTAGAGTAGGTGTTAGTAGAGGAAAAAGGAGGTTTAGTTAAAAAGAGGATATAGGATATAGGGTTAAGGATTGTCAGTTCTCAAAATTACAAGTTTGCATCATAATCATTGTTTGAAAAAATCCTCTCTATATGCTGTCTGTCAATATTTATTAGCCAGTTATGAAGCTGTTGCTTGAATTTATTGATCTGTCCTATTGTTTTAATGTTTTCAGGAATTAAGTTGTAGATTTTTGGTGCTAGATGATTGAAGTGTCTTTGATAGAGATCCTTTTTTGCCCTGTTTGATACGAGGAGATACCTGTATCTGGTGTTGTGGTGGTGATTCCTATTCTGGAAGGCAGATTTGTCTTTGTGCAACCTAGATGCTACTTCCTTTGCATACAGCTGTCTGGGATCCAATACTTTGAAATCCCTAAACAGAAGCTCCGAGGGATAGCGGGTTGGCTTCTTTGTGGTGATCTTTATTATATTAAGCTTCTGCACTGTTTTTAGGGGGTTGATATGTAAAGTACAGGCTCCACCCCTTCCAACAATTCCGTACATGAGCAGTGATTGCACAATGGAACAATAAACCATCCGCATACATTCCAAGTTGACAACTGGTCTCAGCATCCTGAATGTATAGATGGTTCTTCGCAGTATTTTTCAGAGTCCTTTAATATGCTTATCTCAGCGCAGAAATGCATCGATTGTCACTCCCAGATACTTTTGTGACTGCTTCCTGAGGATCACACTTGGTGATCTACCCGGGCCATGTTTTACTTCTAGATATCCTTAGTGGGTTGTCCATGTAAAAATGGTTAATTAGATTCTATTTCCCCTCCAAATTTATTTATTTCATTTATTTATAAAATACAAAACATACATATAAAAGTCATACAAAAAATGGAAATATTGGAATACAATAATTATTGAAATCCAATATTATACAAAAATACATAGACTATTTTAAAATATTAGTACTGTGCTATATGTGGAGATGGAAACCCCTTCCAACTATGGTTGTCCACGTACTAGGGAGGGGTTCACATAATATTACGATAGGAGGAAGAAGGAGAAAAAAGGAAAGGTTGAAGGATTTAATGGGCGAAAAGAAAAGGTAAAACTGCTATTTTTCCAAAATTAAAGATTAGAAAAGTAGTTGCTCTTGATCCAATTAATAATGTCATTTTTCATTTTATTTTTTTTAGAGGATGAAGCCCACATAGGTCTGAGACTGTACGTCATATTCGTTCCCCTTTAAAAAAATTTCATTTACGCTTTTCCATAGGCAGTATACCGGGATCTAATATTTTTCTTTTTTAGGATAAAGCCTGAGACCTGTGCGTGGGTAATGAGTTGGTTGATGGTGATTGATGAGCTGTACGTACAGTTTAAGGTGGGTTCCGAACAGCCGGGAAGTGATTTCAGCAGGGAACAGTTTTTTTTGCTAACCAATCCAATCGGTCACCCTTACAAAGAGCGCTGAGAAGTTCTATTGCTGAGGCATTTATTGGGAATTTTGTTAATGCTTTTAGTACTCATGTATATTAGCTGTCTCCTAATTGATTCAATTTTGGTTTTACAGATCTGAAATTTACTTGAATTTTGTCTCAAACTGTTTATGAAATTTAACATATCCCACTTTTCTCTCCATTTGAACAAGCCATATTGCCCTTAATTAACATAATTATACAAGTCATGCAAGAAATGAAAAATATCAAAATACAATATTATACAAAAGTAAAATTCATTAACTATTTTAAAATGATAGTACTGTACTATATGTGAAGATAAAAACCGCTTCCAACTATGGTTGCCCACGTACTATAGTTCACACTAGAGATGTGACCAGAATGAGCGAGACGTTCAAAGTAACTGACTCTTTAAAATGAACTACGAACTACTAGTTCAAATTCAGAATTTAGTTAGTTCACTTAAGTAGTTAGTTCGTGAGCTGCGTTGTGTTTTCATGGAATACAGTCAACACAACATCTAGTGAGCGCTCCTTGAATTGGCAGAGCAGTGCAGCGGCCTCCTATAGCCACTGCTAGACAAGAGCACTCACCTCCCCGCTCCACGAGTGAACTAAACTGTGAAGTGAACCAACTACAACAACAGCTGGCTCACTCCCTCTCTCAGCTCCACGAGCTTGGTGGAATGAATGATAAGTACCAACCGATAGCAACTGATTGACTACTTCTGGAAAATAGAATAAGCTTTGTGCTCTGAAATATTAAACTGATGACTCAGATTCAGAGAATTATTCATATTGAGGCGCCAGACATACGACAAGGCTGTTTATTGTTGTGTGTGTATGAGTGCTCAGTGAACGAGTGAGCGCTCAACAAGCTATGGTTGTGAATGAGAACGAGCATTGCTGATGACTCATTTTTCAACTAGTTCAAATGAACGACTCACTTGTAAGAGTGAGGGAAATTGAACGGAAATTGAATTGTGTATAGTGACTTTCCTTGTTATATGTATTGAGAACCTTCCCAAGGTTGTTCTTTTCTGACTCATCCTCTGTCTGATCACCAGATGTTTAGGATGTAGTTATATAAAAAAAAAAAACGACTCATTGAAAAGAGTCATTATTGCCAAGCCTAGTTCACACTAATAAATTATTTAGATTCACTTAAAGGCGATTAATTTGAAATTTACTCAAAATTAAACACTAAAAACAGTTAAAAATATAATTCTCACCTGAGAAAACATAACTCGACGGCTGTCACTTTTCATCGCCAGAAGCAAATCGAGCCATGTCCAGGTAACATTGTGGTACTCGAGAGTTGGAATCACCAGCGAAAAGTCACGAATATCTTCGAAATTCTTCTCCTTGTTGCCCTTATAGCTGACACGTACTGGCACTTCTGGTATTTTGATGTAGATAAACAGTTTATTCTTCTCAGCTCTCTCCTGAAAATAACAAAAAAAAAAAAATGAATAATACGACAGGAAGTTGTCTTACAACCACATTTGAGTTACTAGTTACAAGATACACATTTGAAATATCACATTCACAAACAGTGAGATACTAGTTTCGGTTGTTACACCATTATAAATCGACTTCTTTCATCTATGTACAGACAACAGCAGCTGTGTTCTAACTGAGTCTGATTGAGATTGATAATGGTGTAACAAACGAAACTAGTATCTCACTGTTTTCAATAGATGTGGTTGTAACAACTTAAAGTACATCATTAAAGCCTACATTACAATAACACAGCAGAACTAGAAAAATAATACTAAGAATATACTAGGCGAATCCTGAAATTATCAGGAGCTATTGGTCCTTACTCTAATGAATAATAAAACATGAAGTTGTCACAACCACATTGATTAAAAGTAGTGTGATACTAGTTTTGGTTATTACACCATTATCAATCTCAAACTAAAGTACAGAGTAGCTTACTATATTTGTACTCAACACAGAATGATACTATTCACTGAGGGAGAAAGTGCCTCTGATAGGCTGACCTTCACTGAAGGTCTGTGATTGGCTTAACAAGTCACGCCCACTTGTGGGAGGAGCAACAAGCAAAAATAGTGTCAAAATCAAGAACTAAAAACTGTCAACACACAGAAAACAACAAACAAGAACAATACACAAGTAGCCTAGAATTTAAAAAAAAATTAAATTAAAGCTCACTGGAATGCAGTCAATGTCTACAAAGAAAAACACGAAATACCGTTATAAAAATGTAGGCCAGAATTATTTTATTCTGGCCTACATTTTGATAACGGTACTTTCGTGTTTTTCTCGGTTGACCTAGAAGATTGAGGTCCATATTTATGAACGTTCCTTTGGTTTCTATTGACTTGAGGGACTCTTGGAACGTAATGTATTTATGTAGACATTTTAGGAATCCCTCGAGTCAAGAGACATTGAAAGAACTTTCATAATTATTGGCATAACTCTTTCCAATAAATTAATTGTATTTTACCTAAATAAATGTTATAAATAAATAAATAATTTATTTCCATTTTCAATATACAATACAAAGAATTTTAACTAAGTGGTTCAATAATTATATTCAGGTAATAAGGTACATATAATAAATAAAACATATATTTTGGAAATCATCCTACCCCACTATGGCATGCCATGTTCTAGAGTAGGTGTCAGTAGAGGAAAAAGGAGGTTTAGTTAAAAATAGGATATAGGATTAAGGATTGGTAAGTTTTCAAAATTACAAGTTTCCATCATAATAATTGTATGAAAAAATCCTCTCTATATGCTGTCTGTCAATATTTATTAGCCAGTTATGAAGCTGTTGCTTGAATTTTTTGATATGTCCTATTGCTCTAATGTTTTCAGGAATTAAGTTGTAGATTTTTGGTGCTAGATGGTTGTAGTGTCTTTGATAGAGAGCCTTTTTTGCCCTGTTTGATATGAGGAGATGCCTGTATCTGGTGTTGTGGTGGTGATTCCTATTCTGGAAGGCAGTTTTGTCTTTGTGCAACCTAGATGCTACTTCCTTTGCATACAGCTGTCTGGGATCCAATACTTTGAAATCACTAAACAGAAGCTCAGAGGGGTAGAAAATGAATGAACTTTTAAATAAATTAATATTAAAAGAAAAAATTGACAATTTTTTTTAAGTGGAGTTAAGACTATTCAACCACTCAACCTAAGCCAAATAAAAATAATATAAAATTCACACAGTACCAAAACATGATAAACATATCGACGAAACACTGGTTATAATACAAATTTTACGAGTTAAATTGCATTAACTTTTTATTTTAAATTTACCGACTTGCAGTCAGTTTTAGATTGTGAATATATACAAAATGTACTCACACTTGGCTGTAAGTTTTCGAGTTGTTGAAACCCATCTTCATGGCCTTGAAGATGAGTTTCAACAACTCGAAAACATTCGGCCAAGTGCGAGTACATTTTTTATACATTCACAATCTAAAACTGACTGCAAGTCGGTAAATTTACAACAAAAAGTTAATATTAACAACGCAGATCGTTATGGAACAATAAATCCAAGAATTTAAATTGCATATTAATAATAGTCTAAAGTCAGAAGAAAAAGACACTAAAGATTATTTTTGAAAGCCATTAACCTTCATTTTTTCAACATCGTCCTTCTGCTCAATGCGCACATAGAAACTGGAATCTTTTCCTTTTTTGAACGCTCCGGTACTTTTATTTTTCTTCGGTCCAGCAGAGCTGGGCTCAGCCTCCTCAATCGTTTCGCCTTCCATATTGTCTGGGTCACGTTCCGGGAAGCAGAACTTCATCATTGTGTCATAGAACTTCTTTGTTAAACCTGCAAAACATGAATTTGTATTATGGATTAGCCAGAAAAGTGTGTTATCTATCTATGCGAAAATGATCTATATATTCAAGATGAATAAGATAGGATTTATCACAGTTTGGTACATCTATCAATTTTTCTATTGCTGATGATGCCCACATAAGTACGAGACTTGTGCGTGGGTAATGAGGTGAATGATTACAAATAGATGACAGACGGAGGAGCGGGATTCGAACCCACGACCGCTGAAACGACAACAAGCTGAAGCTGCGACGCCCCAACCAACTGCGCTAAACGACCCGCCAATTTGAGGGAAGTGATAGCCGCGAGCCGCAGCAGGTATCTGTTCAATCAGATAGAGATAAGCTGCGTTCTCGTAGGACCTGTTTGTAACGGTGACCAAATAGATGGCCAGCAAAAAAGACACTGTTCTCTGCTGTAAAATCACTTCCCGGTGGTTCGGAACCTACCTGAAACTGTAGGTCCAACTCATCAATCACCATCATCCAACTCATTACCCACGCACAGGTCTAAGTGGCTAACAGACCTATGTGGGCTTCATCCTCAAAAAAAAAAAAAAATTATCGGCCACTTTTATTTCTAACCTAAAAAAGTAAGCGTCTATTTCAAGTTTTCAACAGCTGAATAACAGGAAATTGTTTATTGGTTTTTGTCTTTCCGAAAATATATCGAATTTAATAAAATTAAAACATTAATTACTATTACAAATAAATACAAAAGGTGGATAGCCACGAGAATTGCGTCAGCTAACATTTATTTATGGAGGCCAGTGCCATTCTCGTGGTGGGCCACCAATAGTATTACTTTTGGAAATTTGGGAATACAGCTAAATATTCATAAAAAATACGATTTATTATTTTGCCTAAAAGATGAGGAGTTTTGAGAGGGATATTGAGCTGGAAAAGAGAAATTCACAACTTTGCAAATATTCATGGCCTGAACGAAGCCCAATTTTCCAAATGTTGATACTTTCTTCAGAGATTATCATTTATCACAGTATTCCCCTACCCATTATGTTCAAACGAGATGAATGGTTGAGTTTACGGGAGCCTTGTCATTTACCGGTGAATGTTACCGGTAGCGTCTGATTGGTCTATTGCATTTTTTTTTATTGCTGATGATGCCCACGTGAGTCCGAGACTTGTGCGTTGGGTGATGAGGTGAATGGTGATACATAGATGCCAGACGGAGGAGCGGGATTCGAACACACTACCGCTGAAACGACAGCAAGCTGAAGCTGTGACGCTACAACCAACTGCGCTAAGCGGTCCAACGTCTCTGAATTTAAATAGACCAATCAGACGCCACCGGTAACATTTACCAGTTACCGGTAAGGCTCCCAAGAACTCAACCATTGATGGTATGATGCTCGACGTTTTTCAGCTATCACAAATTCTGGCTCATTCAATTGATTTACTCAGCTATTACTATGCGTTATCAGTCCTAATATTGCACAGTTTTTCAAATTAATGTTACGTGTTGAATATTTTTTTTTTTTTTGAGGATGAAGCCCACATAGGTCTGAGACCTGTGTGTGGATAATGAGTTGGATGATGGTGATTGATGAGTTGGACCTACAGTCTTAGGTGGGTTCCGAACCACCGGGAAGTGATTTTTCAGCAGAGAACAGTGTCTTTTTGCTGGCCAATGTAATCGGTCACCGTTACAAACAGGACCTACGAGAACGCAGCTTATCTCTATCTGATTGAACAGATACCTGCTACGGCTCGCGGCTATCACTTCCCTTAATTTAGCCTATCTATCTAAGAATTTGAAAAAAATATATAACTACATAATATACATACAAACGATAAATACAAATACAAACATCAAGAGACAAATAAATCATTTTAGTCATGGTGATGAAAAATACATATTTTAAAATCAGTCAATGAATTGTGTTACTCATTTTTTAAATTGACAATTTCTCAATTAGGCAGCACAATAAAAAAATTAATTATGACTTATCTCTATTGTCAGTTATCAAGATATTAAAACATTTACAAATGTAAATTGTTACAAATGTTTAATCATATCAATTATTAGGTTGAATGAATGGAAACTTACCTATTGTAAGTGGTACCACGTTGATTTCAAAGTGTTCTTTTACAGAAATTCCCCCAACTGGAGCTTTTTCTCTACAGAAAACTCTGATCGCTCTCTGAAAAACAAATTTACAGTTCAATAATAATAATAAAGCCTTTATTTGTTCCCAAAACACAGTAAATAATATATATACAATAATAAAATAAATAAAATAACAAATAACTTATGTTCTTTTTTTAAATTATTTCAATTTCTGTTTGGAAACTAGGCCCATCACCGAGCATAGGGCTCTCCCAGGTTTTGCCATCTCAGTCTATCTGCTGCTACTCTAATCCAGTCGTTCTCTAAAATTCAATACAGTTCAATAAAATCAAATCAAATCAAATATAATCAACTTTCGATTTTTCTCCAAAGTACATATCATAGTACTGAACTAAATTCCTCTGTCAACGTGGAAAAAAAGATGTTGAAGGTCCATCTTGTTTCCAGTAGTATATTATAAAAACTTAAAAAAACACTTTTAAGTGGAAATTGTGACTCACGTTTTGGCGTGACGGCCGTTTAACTCTGTTGTATAGATCAGACGACCCACAGTACATTCATAGTTGAATATATTTGATAATAAATTGTAACATTTTCCAAAATTGCTCCATCTTGAATTCACTATTATCGCAGTATAACGATTGAGAAAGATAGTAGTATTGAATATAGTGGTATTACAATTACAGAAAAAATCCATAATTAATAAGACTTCATATTGTGAAAATATCGATAAATACTAGCAGTCGCGGTAACACAGTCGATTGGAGCGCTTGTCTCTGATTAGATAAGACTATTTTCTGTCAACATTCACCGCATTAACCAAGCACAAAACTCAAGACTCATAGGCATTATCCGAAAACCCTTAATGGAGAAGTTAGTTTAATTAAAACATTAATATGTCAAATTAAAATTACATTATAGTATTTCTTTATACCATATTTATTATGAGTTTTTAATAACTCCAGTCATCAGACAGGATTGGATTGGATTAAAATAACTGCAATAATTGATATTTCCCTGCTAAAAACTAGCAAAATATGTGAAAATACACACAGCAAAGTTATAATAACTACAATTTATTGTTTAGTTATTTTATTATTTAGTTAGCAAGTTATTAGTTATTGATATTTAGGAACTAAAAATAAACAGAAAACTGTGCGAAAATTCAAGTTACCTTCCTGTCCACAGGCATATTACTTTGTATTTCTGTGGGCACAATAACTTCTTTATAGATCTGATTAGGGAGGAGATTGGTCATGCGCACATAGCCCAGTTCCAACAGGTGTTCCACTGAGTCATCACTCTTTGAATTTTTGGTATACCTAAAAAAGAAAGATTTTAGACACAACTATTATGCAAAATTTTTAATAAATCAACCTTTTATGATAAGTGATTAAAACATAATTGATTTATCTGGTAGCGCAGTCGGTTGGAGCGCTTGTGTCTGTGATTAGATAAGACTCTGGAAGAATTGGTTTCCTACAACCTTGGGTTCAAATCTCATTCAGCCATGGATATTTCTAATTCACCTAAGTAACTTACTCCGTGTTTCGGAGGACACGTTAAGCCGTCGGTCCCGGTTGCATATAAAAAAAAGCAGTCGTTAAAAAAACGGCGAGGTGGAACTACCCGTAAGGGTCTCCCCACCACGAAAAGCCATACGAATTTACTTTACTTTTACCTCAGTACTATTGTAACTAAATTTGAAGTAGCACAGTTGGTTGGAGCGCTTGTCTGTGATTAGATAAGACTCTGGCAGAATTGGTTTCCTACAAACTTAGGTTAAAATCTCATTCAGCCATGGATGTGTCTCATCATTAGGCTCAGTACTTTTGTAACTGAATTTGAAATCAAAGCGGCTCTGTTAGCGCAGTTGGTTGTAGCTCTTATCTGTGATTTGATAAAACTCTGGCTGGATTAGATTCCAACTTTATAAGCACCACCCATTGTAGATATCATCATACAGAGTAGATACTAAACAATAGGAAAACTCTCTTGAAATATGAAATGAAAATGAAATATCTGCCCCAATTTGCCATTTTGAGAGTCAGTAAACAAGTAATCAGTGAACATTATTGATAAATAATATATGGTTAACATGCTCAGTGATTTGTTTTTAAATTTAGTCTTTTTTTGAAGACAAAAAATTAAATTCATTAGGTACTGTTAATTGCTATTAGTTTTCATGCAGTGATTTTGATACAGGTTGAAAGCATGGGATTAATTGAAAGTTTCCCTTCTTTTTTAGTACATATTCTGTGATAACCCTTCCATTGAAACTCTTCCATCAATGAAATTGATTGATAACTTGTCAATTCCACCGAATTCACCAATCTCATAATGATTTTGTGTAAAAACCATAAAGTGTAAGATTTACTTACCTAAAAGCCATGGTCCTGTAGCTCATGCAGTCGATTTCTTGGGATTGACAACATCTGAACCAATTCCAATCAATTGAAAACGTTCTTAGTAATGGCGAAGGTGATATTGTGGAAGGTATCCATAATGAATAATAAGACGAAATTGTCACAACCACATTTATTAAAACTTCGAGAAACTAGTTTCGGTTGTTACACCATTATCAATCTCAATCAAAATTGAGATTGATAATGGTGTAACAACCGAAACTAGTTTCTCGAAGTTTTAATAAATGTGGTTGTGACAATTTCGTCTTATTATTCATTATTCGTAATTGAAAACGTCTCAAAATAGGATTCTACATGTTTTTGACAAGATAAGTATGAAAATTACTCACAAGAAATTGCTCAGAACCAGATCAGCAATTCCAAGCTGTCCGTCAGCATCAGTAAGACGCCATTTTGCATGTTTGAAGCAGATCTCGCTGGCCCGAACTGACGTAATGACTTTGTCACCTTTTAACATGGCCAGCTTCTGGTTAACAGCCAGCTGTGTCTCCTTGTAGCACGACAACATCATGTCAAGCTTCTCACTTTCAGTCAGCACTTTTTCTTTGCATTCGTAAACCTAAAAACATAAAAACTTTTTTTGAAAAATATTTGCATGTTGAAGGCTCTAGGATTAGATTAGATTATAGATTATTTACTTTATTCATGTATATTAAAAAAATGCACAGTCTTATGCCCGGTTTCTGAGTTGTTCATTAACTTAATGGACCATTAACTCAATGCTGGAGCAATGGTATAATGATCCATTAAACTTAATGAACAACTCAGAAACCTGGCATTAAAGTATTCGATTCTAGATTGTTAAAAATATATAAGTACTGTAATTGTTTTATGAATTTTACAAAGCTTAACTAGAGAATTATTCAACGAAATGAATATGAGATGCAATTTGAAAACGATAATATGATTGTAAAGTATCTACATGAAACGGCGAAGTTTGAACATATCAATGTCACAAGTTAGTTTGAAGTGACTGACAATTGAATAAACTGACAAATATACATAAACAGAATTTATTATTAACTTTTCATGTGAAATTTAACGACATGCAGTCAAATTTTTTAGAATAGAATAGAAAATAGAATAGAAATATTTTATTGACCAACAAATACATTTGTAGTACATTTTAGGCCTCGTCAAGACATAATATTACATGAAGTAATAACAGGAACAATATTTCATATATCATAATACATTGATAGATCATTAATAATAAAATAAAAAAATTTAAAACATTAAATATACCACAGAAATATGTATATCAAATCACATAGTCAACTTAAGTTTAAAAATGCATTAATCTAAAAATTCCTCAACTGAATAAAACGCCTTTTCTTTTAAAAGTAGTGCAATAGCAATTTTAAAATTTTCCAGAGGCAGGTTCCTAACATGCAGAGGTAGCTTATTATAAACAGAGAATTGTAAATAGTAATAGCTTCTCAAGCTCTTACTCAATCTGATGCTGGGTGCCACAATTTTTTCTTTATTTCGTGTATTGTATCCATGACATTCATGATGCTTGAGGTAGCTACCTGAATTTTTTTTAACATGTATTAAATTGTAATATATATATAGAGAAGGTAGAGTCAAGATACCTAGGCTGATAAAGTGAGTCTTACATGATTCTCTCTGGGGAAGATCCAGGATAGCTCTGATTGCCTTTTTTTGCCATATGAAAACTCTCTTGTTTGTTGAACAGTTACCCCACATTCTTATTCCATAAATGAGATGCGAATGGAAAAGGCCATAATAACTCATCATTAATACATCCAAGCTAACCGAATTCTTTAATCGTTTAAGAAGGTACGTTACCCTTGCTAGTCGTTTACAAAGACTATTCACATGTTCATCCCAATTAAGTTTGCTGTCCAAGATCACACCAAGTAATTTAACTGACTTGAGATTCTCATGGCTTAAAGTGTGTCCCAATGAGAATATTATTTCTTCTGTTTTATTTTCATTTATCTTTAGTTCATTGGACAAATACCATGATTTTGCTTGATCCAAAGAGTCATCAAGTTTCTCCTGAACTTTTACCATGTCAACATCTGATTGAACTAATGTGGTATCGTCAGCATATAGTATAGAAAGACATGGTATATTAAAGCTAAAATCATTGACAAAAACCAGAAAAAGAAACGGCCCAAGAACCGATCCTTGAGGTACACCTGCATATACATCCAATAAATTAGAACATTCACCTGCAATATTGACCATTTGTTTTCTACCCTCGAGATAACTTTTTAAAAGCTTCAGCTCTTTGTCAACAATTCCATAGTGCTCCAGTTTTTTACAGAGAATCACATGTGAAACTCTATCAAAAGCTTTACTAAGGTCCAATAAGCAGGATCCTACTGCACATTTGTTTTCAAAACATTGTAATATAAAGTCCACAATTTTTTCAACAGCATCTATTGTTGAGTGGCCTGGTCTGAAGCCATACTGATAAGGGTACAACAAACCATTAAACATGAAATATTCATAAAGTTGCATAAGCAGACAAAACTCAATGATTTTACTTATAATAGGCACAAGAGTAATTGGCCTATAGTTCTCAGGATTATTTGGATCTCCTTTTTTCAAAACCGGTGTAACTCTGGACATTTTCAAACAATCAGGAAAGTAGCCCATGACAATTATAAAATTTACAATGTACGTTAGAGGTAGCAAAATAGTATCAATTATATCTTTGATTAAGTAATTAGATATTCCATACAAATCCTCACTGCGAGAGTTACTCATTTTATTTACAATAGATTTAACAGTCATTTTATCAATTGCTTTCAACTTGAATAAATATTTAGGCTTAGGAGCATTGACCAGAAACTCCTCAAATGGCGTAACAATTTGGTCCTGTTTATGATCCTGTTCTTTAATCGACACATTAACAAAATACTTATTCAATACGTTAGGAGGAATTGGAATTGGTTTTTTACAGGCATGCATAATATTAGTTTCTTTCTTGACTATTGACCAAGCAGCTTTACACCTATTATTTGCGTTTGCAATAAAATTACTATTTACTTCTATTTTAGCTTCTTTAATCTTCTTTCGGTAGTGTTTTCTTATATTTTTATAAACTTCCTTATCATCCTTACTCAATGTATTCTTGAATTTACTATAAGACATTAACAATAGAATGTGTAATTTTTCCAGTTCAGGCGTAAACCATTTTAAAGAGCATTGCTTTTTATTTTTATTTTTTATCGAAACTCTGGGGCAGTTGATATTCAAGCATTCAACTATAATATTCAAAAACACCTTTACTGCCATATCAACATCATTATCAGTTTTATAAACTTTCTCCCAGCAAATATCCATGAGAAACTTTTTTAAACAGAACAATCTTTTCTCAGAAAAAAGTCTTATAGTAATAGCTTTATCAGGTTTATCACTTCCATTACAAATTTGTGAATATGACTTATTTTTTAGATTGAAAGAAACACAAACACCAGCATGGTCAGATATCAAACCTTGTTCCAAAAGAGTAACTTGAAAATAATCAGCAGAAACATTAGTTATTACATTATCAAGACAAGCCTTAAACCTAGTTGGAGAGTAATTAGTACAATATAAGTTGAAAGATCTCAATAAATTTAACAGTTCTTGAGTGTCTGGTTCAATTTGTTTTAGAATGTCTACGTTAAGATCACCTGCTAGTATTAAGAATTTGAAACCCTTAACCCTACTTGTAACATATACCAACAAATGTTCTAAATTTGCAATAAATTCTCTGAAACCAGAGCTAGGAGTGCGGTAAATACTAATTACTAGGGTATTTAGTTTGCTTAGCCTAACAGCTGTTGCTTCACAACTAGCCTCAAAACAGTAAGAGGAAATGTCAATAATATTGAAATCAATTCCCTCTCTCACAAATATTGAAGAACCGCCGTAAGGGGACGGTCGACAATAGAAGCCAGCTAGTACAAAATTTTGAGGGATATAAAAGTTAATCTCTTCTTCGCGTAACCAGTGCTCACTCAAACAAATTATATCAACCTCTCTACGACACAAAATACCTTCCAGTTCAAGAATTTTATTTCTCAAAGATTGGATATTCAGGGCGCAAACTCTCAAATTATAACTAAGGTCCCGTTTTCTTGTACATTCTGAGATTGTTATTTCACTAATAATATGAACAGGACCAATAACTAGTTTCCCGAGTAGCTAAGATCACACTCTAGCTCGATAACTTTTTTATTATCCATATCTTTCATTAATGTCCTAATTTTTTCGGTCACAAGTTTTTTTCCACTCCAGTTCAGGTGTAGCCCATGCCTGGTGAAATGTTCTCTCTTCAGGTCAGCAAGATCTATCACCTGAACGTTATGCATCTTTCCACAAAATCTTTTAATTTTCTTATTGGTTTTCCTGATTTCCTCATTGACACAGGACCAGTCAGGTAGGTCATGTCTTATTGGTATTGTAGAGACTAATACACTTGTGAAAACCAACACCTGAAGCAGAGACAGCAAACTTCTTAAGAAATTAGCAGCCTGATTGCAATATACGTCATTAGCCCCCCCTATAATAACCACATGGTCCCGATTAGAGAGATCACCCGTACCACTCCTAACATTATTTGCAATCGGGTTGAATTTAGCACCTGGCATGATAAAGCCACTAGTGGACTTCTCCAAATCATCTTTATTTAAATTATGTACCAAATCACGACCATGACTGTCGCCAAAGAGTCTAACTACTTTTTTAACTGGCTTAGTGCTAGCTGACTTTGTAGATTTATTTTCCAGGGCAATATCACCAGTTTTGGAGAATTTTGTCTGTTTAGAACTGGGATGAGATATGTTGACATTGTTTGAAGAGCCATAGACGACTTCACAAGACGACTTAGGTTTTAAGAAATTACAAAAGTTACAGAGAATTTTCCACCTATACACAGCAGCATCAAAATTAATATTTAATGAGAAACCTTTTTCTAGACATGTAAGACCATTTATTCTACGATATTTGAAAACCTCTTCAAGAAAATACATTGCAAAAACTCCACAATCGTAATTGTTAGTTTGTTGAGGACATGGAAGGCTAATCAATTTATCATTCTTTAAAATTGAGCTAACTCTTCTTATCAGAGACATGGAAAATCTTTCATTGTATTTATTCATTGAATCCAAACTATAGAATTTACAATGTAAACAATCATAAACAACAACACTCCAATGGGAGCCGCACCAGCCATCATTTGCTCCTGCCTGCTGACCATCATTTATTATAAAAGCAATAAGATTATTTTGTTTTGCAATATTACTTAGGAACGATAAATCAGCTCCCTCATCATTGATTATCATTGTCGTTATTGCTGGTAAGACTACGTGGTTTCCAGGGAACAAATCAATTAGATAATTACAGAAACAATCAATATCTGCATCAGTAAGGAGTTCCGTTCTAAGGAACAGACTCAATCGATCTATGAGGGAATCCACATGTGAAGACCTCTCAGCATTCTCGACTAATCGTGACTCACAAGACGACAATTCCATGAGACGAATATCTAAATCCATTGAACGATTGATTGCAGCGTTCCATTGCTCCTCCAAAACTTTAATTCGCGTCTTCAATTGTTCATTCTCTTGTTCCAAGCAGGGAGCATCACTTTCAATATATGAAACTGATTCATGCGTATGTTGACCCGTAACACCACGAATTACAGAAGTATCAGAGTTTGTTCGTATTGAAACAGAACAGTTTTTATTGAGGCATCTCCAATTAATATCTCCTTTACTCGCGCATGACTCTTTCCCAAATTTAACACCCTTGTACAATATAGCTGGAATGCCCTTTGCCGTTCTGCACTGCTTGATTGCTAAGTTCATATTTCATTTAATGCACGTAATATTAGTAAAATAAACTTTCAAGCTGTAAAATAGTGTAGAGCAAAAAGCAACAGGAATTCAAAATAAAACCGCCTGCAGACCCTTAATCGCCTCAATCGTTGATTGGTCCACAAAAGGAGCGTTGCCTGGATACGCTAGTAAACAGAAGTCATTCAAACACAAACAGCTGATCGCTGAGAACAACAAAGTACGATGAAAAGCCCGCCGTAACGTCACATCTTATCTCAACTCAAGAAGATAAGAACTCCTGCACCTGCAGCACCTACGTACACCATTCCTAGCAGAAAGCCTACAATAGAGTCCGATTTAAACAGTGCACTTGTCAAAACTAACCTGTTCAAGAACTGCCGTATCTTTCAAAAACCTTTGTCACAATACAATTCGAAAAATCAGGTAAATTATTACTCAAACTTACTGAAACCACTTTTACTCACGTCAATTACCACAAATTGTGTAAATTTATTTAGTTAAACAATTAAACTTTCAAATAAATATGGAACAGTAACTAGAGAATACAAAACGGGCAGTCCAGTCTGCAGTCATTTGACTGCATGTCGTTAAATTTCACATGAAAAGTTAATATTTACAACGCAGTTCGTCATGGAACAAGCAATCCAGGAATAGAATTTATTAATTTCGAATTCCTTTAATTGCTATTACTTTATACTGAAGACTTCCGCAATGGCGGATATTGACAACAGTATTGAAAAGCTGATGGGAATCGATGAATGCTACTGTACAAAAATATCAGTCACCACCGGGAATCGAACCACGGACCTCTCAATTGCCGGTTGAGCGCCTTAACCACTAGACCATGGAGACCTTTCTGAACAGCAGCATCAATTTTCAACTTGGCCATATCGGCTCGTATCTCACAAGTTAGTTTGAAGTGACTGACAATTGAATAAACTGACAAATATACATAAACAGAATTTATTAATTTCGAATTCCTTTAATTGCTATTACTTTATACTGAAGACTTCCGCAATGGCGGATATTGGGAATCGATGAATGCTACTGTACAAAAATATCAGTCACCACCGGGAATCGAACCATGGACCTCTCAATTGCCGGTTGAGCGCCTTAACCACTTGCTGCTGTGCAGAAAGGGTCACCATGGTCTAGTGGTTAAGGCGCTCAACCGGCAATTGAGAGGTCCGTAGTTCGATTCCCGGTGGTTACTGATATTTTTGTACAGTAGCATTCATCGATTCCCATCAGCTTTTCAATGCTGTTGTCAATATCCGCCATTGCGGAAGTCTTCAGTATAAAGTAATAGCAATTAAAGGAATTCGAAATTAATAAATTCTGTTTATATAAATGTCCATTCTTGGAAGAGGATATTCGAGGATATCCTTCTTATCAACACTTGACCGTAGGATGGAGTATGAGAGAAGTCAGATCAACAAATATTTAAATCAGTTTATTTATATATTAGTTTTATTTTCTGAGGATGAAGCCCACAAAGGTCTGACCATAGACGAAATGGCCATCATATCAATAAGTAAATTTTGAATTCACTAGTAAAGTTTATTCTAATGATGATTTATTTTTAAATATCACAAGGGTAAAAGAAACATGGAGCTACTACATCAAACTCATCATTGTACTTTACAGTTTTTGAATACGGATTATGTGAGATACAATTTCAATCTAATATCAAAACTGACATTGTATTTCAATTTAAGTGTGTCTCTACTCACTTATATTGGGGATGCTAGAGGGATGCATTTCACTTCTAAAAAGAAGCTTCGTCAGCCTCTTTTCAGAAGTGAAATGCACCCCTCTGGCATCTCCAATATAAGTGAATAAAGACAATATATTAAGTAGAAATACAGTGTCAGTTTTGATATTAGATTGTTCATTAAGTATTTCGTCACGGAAAACATCACAGATACAATTTCACATTGAAGCAAAAGTTTCATGATGAGTGTAAAAGCACAGCAAAAAATGGCATAACTACTCTTTATGAGACAACAGAAGAAATTAATCTTCTTCTATCTCATGAATGATTCGGAAAGAAGAAACAGATCTCACGGAAAATTAGGTTTTAAATCTCTTATTTGATAAACGACATTTTTAATGAACGTTTAATCTCACAAAATGGTTGAAGCATTCACTTAATCTGAAGGGAACGATCTATTTATTGAGTTAAATCACCGAATTCGAATTATTCCATGAAAGACTCCATTTTAAAATTAGATGATTGATTGATAATTCTGTCTGATGAGTACTAACCTGAACTACTTCAGCAACTACTTATAAACAAAATAGTTTGTAATAAATTAACTGACAATTAAACAAACTGACAAATATACAGAAACAGAAATTAATAATTACGAATAGCACTTAGAGGAATTCGAAATTAATAAATTCCGTTACTTATAAACTTTTCTACTTCTACAATAAATTTTCTAACAAATACCATGAGATAAACTGTGAACTGTGTAATAAATTATTCTGACAAATAATACAATAATAACATAAATTCGTCAATGAATTTTCTTGTTATAAAAATTACACGGTTGTTGAGAGCAATGGAAAACAAAGAAGGTTGAACTAGTAGTGAAATAAATGATAAAACACGTTGTTCTCTATGTTGAGAACAAGCTCTTGCAATAACTGCAAGAGGTCAACAACAAGCGTTTCACAAAGAATAATCAAAACTTGTTGATAATTAAATTGACCGTAACAAGATTTAGAGGAGCAGTTTCAGTGGTATAAACAATGAAAAGTATGTAACACTATATCTGCTGCTTAGTGAATGGTGAAAAATGAATAATAAGACGAAGTTGTCACAACCATATTCATTGAAAATAGTGAGACACTAGTTTTGGTTGCTACACCATTATCAATATCAAATAAACTCACATTGTTTGTTTGTTTGTGACTGATAATGGTATAACAACCAAAACTAGTTTCTCAATAATTTTAATAGAATAATGTGGTTGTGACAATTTCGTCTGATTATTCATTAAAAATGAATAGGCCTACCTGTTCTTCCAAGTTATTCATTTCTGTGAGGAGATGCTCGCTTCCTGGTTCATCCACCAATGCTCTTTGTACAAGATATGTTTCTTTTTCCAAACGGCGTAGTTCAGACAACAGTGACCTAAAAAGCCGAACAAAACTAGTATTCAGTCAAGATTACAAATATTAGATGTTCCATCTATTAATCACAAGACTGCATGATTTTTAAGCACCGATTAACATGGCTGAATGAGGTTCGAACCCAAGGCTGCAGGAAACGAAGCCAGCAAGAGCCTCCTCTTATCACGGACAAGCGCTCCAACCAACTGCGCTACCAGAACAGTTACATTGTTTAAAGAACAATTTTGAATGAAGTGGTTTAAACTATCTATACATTAAATATGGCACTAATGGCAGAAGTAGGACTTGATCACCAGCAGTGAGTACAAGATTTAGGTAAGTTCAGAAAAGCAAGAAAGTGAAAAAATAAGAAAGAAAATTCAGGATAAGGAAGGGAGACATGTTATTAAGAATACATTAAACTATTTTATAGTAAATGTTAGTGCTTATCCATTCATCTATTTCATTGCTTAGTTTCTTATTGATTTTACTATCTATGAAGTGATTGGGGACTTTATTGGCAAGGTACTCCATGTAATATGTGAATTGATGTTTATTTATAGTCAGTCTGGTATGTTAGAAACATATTTATCGAAATTGCCTTGTACATAACATAGATTTTTTAAGACATACAATGATAGCGTCAATATACCTAGGCCCATAAAATGAGGTTTACAATTTGCATTATATGGTAGCTTGCATATGATCCTTATTGTTTTTTTTTCTAAGGACGAAAATTGATTTGGCTTCCACACTATTTGCCCAAAGCATGAGTGATTTATCATCTGCAAATAATAGGGCTCTACCACTATTTAATTCTTTAGTACTCAATGCTGCACCTAATGCGTATCTTACCTAATGTTGTTCTGTAATTCTTGTATAGGCTTCCTTTGATCCTCAATACTGTGCAGTTGGATTTGAAAGCGCATCCTCTGCAGACGTTCGTATGCCTCCTTTCTCCTGGGCTCCACATACAACAGCAGATTGTTGACAATGTCCAGTATCATTGCGTACTGCAGCGAATTGGTGCACACATCCAGGTCGTGATGCATCAGTGTGAAAGCATCGACCGCCGACTCGTGTCTCTCCCAAGGACTGGCTGTTTCTTCAGGCAGGGGTGGGGGGACCTCGTACAAAGTGCCCGGATCCAAACTGCTGTCACCATAGCCGGCATAGAAGAACTCACATTTACAGCGTGATACTATTCTTTGGAGCTGAAAAGAAATAGAAAAAACTCACATTTACGTTTTGATACTATTATTTGGAGCTGGAAAGAGAATCGAAAAAAACTCACATTTACATTTAGATACTATTCAATGAAGCTGTGAAAGAAAGAAAACACTTCTTGAATAGGTACATCAATTTATAGATAGATTAATAAAGAAGCTCCTTCTCTAGATATGTCACAAAATGTTATTAGTATTGACGATGGTGATATTGTGATAGATGACTCTGACCCCTGAATTCGTGAAAGGCTTGTTCCAAGTCATTGCTTGAAGCTTATGCTCAGGGATTACCTTACCAGCAGATTTATTGATGTTTTTTTTTTTTTTTTGGAGGATCAAGCTCACATAGACCTGAGATCTGCGTGGGTAATGAATTGGGTGATGGTGATTGATGAGTTGGACCTACGGTTTTAGGTGGGTTCCGAACCACCGGGAAGTGATTTTACAGCAGAGAACAGAGTCATTTTTGCTGGCTAATCCAATCGGTCACTCTTACAAAGAGCGCCCAGTAGTTTAGAAGCTTATCTTTGATATTTTAAATATTCCTTTTCTTAGATTTGTATTGCAGTTCACACAATCACTCAAGTTTCCCGTATATTTGTCACTCTTTATTGCTTGTTCTTTGAATTGTAATCTACCCCTTAATATTTCAATCTATAATTTAAAATTCAATCTATCCTTTTCCTTGTCTTTTTATCTACTTTTTTTTGAATTCGACTCTTCCAAGCGGTCCACAAGTGGGCCTTGTGTGATAGAATGTATATTCTTAATAATTCTTTTAGTAAATAATATAATTTTGTTTTTTATTTGATTTCTATATAGCTTATATTAAATTTGCTTGTTCCAACGACAAGTAGTTGTCAGATATTGAAATGTTCTTTTGTTGTATATTTATTTATTTGAGAATAAACTATCTATGCTTATCTATCTATTTATATCCATAATGCATGAATGAAACAGATGATGTTGTCACAATCACTTCAATTATTAACACACGAGGTACTATAGTTTCGACTGTTACGACAACTCAGGTAGAATGAATCAGCGCTACTTGTAGGGCAGTAAAGAAGAGCTTCGTAGCCAGTTTTCTTTGGTCAATCTATCGAAACTGTACCTAATTTGTTACCCAAGAATTCCTAAACAGGTGCCAATAGGAGAGAAAATGTGTTTCTCTTCTTTTTCTAATTGAAAAAACAACCAATTCATGAACATTTCCAAATAACAAATAACTGCTGCAATCGAAGCAGTAGCACCGAACCGTTTAGGCTTCTCGTTGCGACAACATTGTACATTGATGGAAACATTTGATCATTTATAAAATTTAGGATTTCCATTTTCATATGAATGGTCAAAACCTCTTGCAAGATCTCAGTTTTGTAATTAGATCCCTTCATAGTTAGGACATTATTTTTTACAAGTTAGTTAAAAGTAACTGACAATTTAAAAACTGACAAATATACAGAACTTATATAGAAATATACTTCAAACTAACTTGTGAGATACGAGCCGATATGTCCAAGCTTAAAATGAGTGCTGCTGTACAGAAGGGTCACCATAGTCTAGTGGTTAAGGGTCACGACCGGCAATTGGGAGGTCAGCGGTTCGATTCCCAGCGGTGACTGATATTTTTGTACAGTAGAATTCATCAATTTCCATCAGCTGTTCCAATGCTGTTGTCAATATCCGCCATTGCGGAAGTCTTCAGTATAAATTAATAGCACTTGAAGGAATTCAAAATTAATAAATTCTTTTTTAATCCCCCGGTGGTTCAAGTATTGTTAGCACTTTAATAGCACTTTGAGGAATTCGAAATAATAAATTCTTTTTTAAACACCCGGTGGTTCCAGTATTGTTTCAAAATTGTTAAACCGTGAGCAGCGATTAAATTTTTACAATGAAAGATTTTATAAAATGGATACCTGAATTCATTTTATATTATGAATTGATGTTTTACCTGAAGAGGCGGATTCTCCCCAGCACTACTAGCGCCCACAGTCTCACTAACAACCCCTCCCACGGATTGCCCACTGCCCACCAAAGTGGGCACATCGGGCAGATCAGCTATCACAGTTCCTTCCTTCTCTTGGATGTTCTCAACGCTCAGCCACATTATATTCTCTGCAATTCGAACAAAACATAAATTAATTGAGAACTTTAGATAGATAAAGCTAGTACTTGAATCCACTAACTAGATCAAGATAATGAATAATGATACTTGATGTTCTCACAACCACATTTATTGGAAACTGTGAGATACTAGTTTCGGTTGTTACACCATTATCAAACTCAAACAAACTCCAGTTGAGCAAGCAGTTTGTTAATGAATAATAAGACGAAGTTGTCACAACCACATTTATTGGTTGTGATTGATAATGGTGTGACAACCGAAACTAGTATCTCTATATTTTCAATGAATGTGGTTGTGACAACTTCTAGTCTTATTATTCATTATGGATACCCTCCACAATATCACCTTTGCCACTACAAAAGAAGATCAAGATAAATTGTGTTGATAATTGTATCCTCCCCATTCTGCAATCGCCCTTGAAGGTAGGCTTCATCAGCAAGAATAAAAAATAAGTTGGGCTCGAACAGGTATCCCTGTTCTACTAACTCGCATCAGAAGTAACAATAAGCTTGATATGAGTTAGAACATTATATTGTTCTATTTGGTTTTATATAATTTTTGATGTTTATGTTTTTATTAATTTCGAATTCCTTCAATTGCTATTAATTTGTCAGTTTATTCAATTGTCAGTCACTTCAAACTAATTTATGTTTTTCTTATTAGTACAACATCGTCACCAACCATTTCATCCAACTTTGTAACAAATCACTTCATCTATCACCTATGCTTAAAATACTTCAATAAGTTGCCTTTGTACAATAAATAAAAAAATTATTTAGTCTTTCTTCGTAGTGGCGAAGGTGATATTGTGGAAGACATCCATGACGAATAATAAGACTTGAAGTCATCACATCTACATTTATTGAAAACAGTGAGATACTAGTTTCGGTTGTTAAATCATATCATCAATCTCAAACAAACACTTTTCTATTATTTCTTATGATTTTGTATGAGTCTTATTATTTTGTATGATTTATTGATTGAAATTAATGATCAGGGACTAATATGACTATGAAAATCAATTTCCATACTAATATTTAATTGAAATGATAGTCTCATTTCTGAGCTACCTCCCCACCTCCCAAGAGCCATGATTCCCGTTTGAGATCTATTTTTTTTAAATACTTTAGAGGCGAAAAAAATTGTGTATAAGGTTGAAAAAAAAACAAATTTTGCCCTCCAAATAAACAATTTCCAACAAAATTATCAAACAAACTTATTTTGAATGTAAGTTAAACAGGCGAGTATGGTTTATATATGGATCAATGAACTAGTTGGTGGGGGGTAATGAAGGGGGAAAGGTAAAGGAGAAGGAGGAGAATAAGGGAAAGGAGAAGGTGAATGAAAATGAGAAAAGGAGAAAAAGAAGAGGAATAAGAAAAAAGGCTATAAAATTTGTGAATTTGTGATGTCAAGTTCTATATATCCAGATTCAATTGAATCGGACAACCTGCTAGTTACTTTTGAAAAAAGGTAAATGTTTATGGCTTTTATTGGTGGTGAACCCTTACGGGTAGTTCCACCTCGCCGCTTAAGCCATGTTATTGAAAACATGACGGACCTACAATTTTAGATGGATTCCGAACCACCAGGAAGTGATTTTACTGCAGATAAAACAGTATTTATTGCTGGCCAATCCAATCGGTCACCCTTACAGAGAGGGCCTAGTATAGAGTTGCTTATTGTTATCTGATTGAACAGACACCTGATACCAGTTATTTTATCAGTGTATAAGCCCAGTCCTTAATCAGTGTATAATTATGTATAATTTACCACCAAGCGAATCATTTTTGTCATCGCTGACTGTAGCATAATATTGCATACGCTCCAATGCTCCTCCTCAGGAGCGAAATGCATTTCTCCAATTCAAGTAAAATCATAATTTAAAAAGAAATACAGTTAGTTTTGATATAATATAAATGATTTACCATCGAGCGAATCATTTTCGCCAGCGCTGACTGTAGCATAGTACTGCATACACTCCAACGACCCAACCCAAGTGGTCTTGGCCACAAGTGTGCGATCCTTCCACACCGGCTTGTGTATTCTCTGCAGGATTTCGGCTTTGGCGGCACTCAGTATCACGTATCCCTTCGTTTCAATTCCTTTCAGTAATACCTGGCTGTTGACTAGGGCAACTAGAACACAACATGTGTATCAATTAATACAAGGAACACCTCTTATGCCTGTATTTTTGTACGTTCCTTCAGTGCCTCTTAGCTCGATGACTCTTCAATTACCTATATAAATACGTTAGATTCCAAGAGTCTCTAGATTCAAGAGAAACTAAAGGAACGCTCATAAATTTCAGCCCTGGAACTCATTAGTAACTCATGACATATTGGTACAAATTGAATATTTTTTTTTTAATGCTAATGATGCCCTAGTAACACCTGGCTGTTGACTAGGGCAACTAGAACGCAACATGTGTATCAATTAATACAAGAAACAATTCTTATGCCCGTATTTATGAACGTTCCTTCAGTGTCTCTTGACTCAAGGGACTCTTAAATGCATATATAAATACGTTGCATTCCAAGAGTCCCTCCAGTCAAGAGAAACTGAAGGAACGTTCATAAATGCGGCCCTGAAACTCAATAGTAATGACATATAGGTAGGCCTACAAATTGATTGTTTTTTAATTGCTGATGATGCCCACATGAGTCCAAGACTTTTCTATGCCGTGAAAGAATGGAAAAATCTTTTGAAAACCCAAGATTTAGAAGCTATTAGTCTGCTTTTTTATTTCAAATGTTTTATTATATAAGTTAATTCGAGGAAATATACCTAGCTAAGAGACAGCAAGACATAAGAGAAGATAAAGAGTTTGTTTTCATCAAATTATTATGACATATAAATATAAGCAAAAGCACAGTTTTATTGCAGCAATTTCTTTCTTTCCATGGGAATTAAATTAGGTTGGTAACCTCCAACACAGTTTTAACTCTAGGAGGTACCTAATTCCACAAAAGAGTGATTAGAAATAAAGTAGATTCTATGTAACTGTTTTTTGTTTTCTATCTTTTAAGCTAGTATATAGAGGAAAATAATTTTAGTTTGTTATGTAAAAAGAATATGTTATATGGTATTGTGGAAGAAGATGATATGATTTGAGACTTGTGCGTGGGTAACGAGGTGAATGATTGAACATAGATGCCAGAATTGTGCGTGGGTAACGAGGTGAATGATTACACACAGATGCCAGACGGAGGAGCGGGATTCGAACCCACGACCGCTTAAACGACAGCAAGCTGAAGTTGCGATGCCCCAACCAACTGCGCTAAGCGGCCCGCCGCTAATGTATAGACAAATATATGAGGCTTTATTCATATGATCAGATTAGATAACTTCATTCATGATGATTTTACAATTTTTTTCAAACAGGTATTTCAATACAATATTCTTAACATCACATAGAATGTGATATAAAAATAATGTGAATTGATGATATTTGCATGTCGTTAGAAATATTAACAGTGATTTTATGGGTAGAGGTAATGAAAGCGACAATGCATAAGCTTTCAAGTGATGCATTGACATAGAAAGGCGAAGTTGGGACAAAAATTCGTCCAATCGAGTACTTGAACATCAATTTTCACAGAGTGCTGGTTCACTAGCATTTGATTGTGGTTATTTTGAAGTTATTGATGTGAGAATGCTGATGACTTTAAGTGTTACAGATTGGAACAAAAAAAAAAGAAGAAAAACTCCGAAAAGGGAACGGCAAGATACAGAGTAAATATAAATATTTAGCTGGGTGGAAAGGCTGAATCCAGTCTATAGATACATAGATAGAAGAAATGTCTTCATTAGGACGAAGTTAGGCCTCGCAGGTCCTCTCTAACAATAAACCCTTATTGATGGGAGAATGCTGATGTTACAGTGTTACCGATCCATCATTGAAAGTGCTAAATAGAAACTTAAGTGTGTGAAAATCATGCCCTCAATCTAAGGCCTGTATCAACGATCAAATATGTTTGTCAAATAAATTTTATCAAATTGTAAGTACAGTGCTATCACATTACGTAACATATTTCATTAAAAAATAACAGGAATGAACAACAATAATTTTACTTTCGTGCAGCTGACATCAGTTTGGCTAAAGTAATGAATTCCGTTATTAAAAAAAAGAAAAAAAACGAAAGAAATTGTGTTAGGCAATGTATTGAAGCCATAACAAGTTAGACATCCATAACAATTTGTTGAAAGAACTTCAGTTGGAAGACCAGCGACATATATCAACTATTTGAGAATAAATGTTTAGTTTTATGCAGCATTTCATAATTTTCATATTCATTTAATATATTAATAATTCAGTAAAAGCAACTGTCCAGTTATCTCTGCTGGCGGCCATATTGTGTCACGTTGTATCAATGATTTGATCAAAGGTTCTACTCAAGAAAACATTAATTTGATCAAAGAAGTTTGATCACTCTGACAAATATTTGATCAAATTTATTTGACAAACATATTTGATACAAATATGGGCGTCGCAACTTCAGCTTGCTGTCGTTTAAGCGATCGTGGGTTCTAATCCCGCTCCTCCGTCTGGCATCTACATGTTTCATTCTCCTCACTACCCACGCACAAGTCTCAGACTCATGTGGGCATCATCAACAATTAAAAAAATGTTCAGCTGAGAAAAATCAAATGAGCATGCATTATTTAGAAGTTTTGAAGCTATTTTGAAGACAAAAATAAGTCATGTTCGTTAATTATTACATACTTAGCCAGTTTTTATGTACAACATCATCCTCTTGGCAGGCGGCCAATCCTTGCATTTGCTGTTCTTTTGTTTGGGCCGATAAATCGTCACTGAAAACAACCGCCTTATTCTCAGCTTCAGCTATCAATTTCTTGAGCATGGTTGCTGCATGCCCTGACTGCAGTTTTGTCATAGGAGATGGACTTGCCTGATCAAAAACAATTAATCAAATTACATTCACAATTTACTGTAATAATTGAACTTTTTTCAAGTACAATCGTTAATTAAAGATGATTATTTATTCATATCAGTCATAATACAGTAGAACCTCTATTAAACTTCCCCTTTGGGACCTGCTATGTGACGGATAACTGAATAGACGGATAGTAGAGATTCCATCAATAAACGTGCTCAGTGCTCTAAAATGAAAATAGTTTGGGGAATTTTGGAAAATAAGACAGTATACAAAAGGATAATTCAATTTGTAGAAATTATAAATATTTATTTCATCGAAAATATACAATAATGAGGGTACAGAACTGTTGTACAATACGCAAAGAAATCGTAAAATTCTCACTTTTGCAATGACGGATAACAGAAAGTGACGGTTGAAAGAGTGACGGATAATCGAGGTTTTACTGTATAATTATGATGGGGGAAGTAATATCCGTGAGCCATGGCAGGTATCTGTTCAATCACATAAGATGAACGACGCTCTCCTGGGCCCTCTCTGTAAAGGTGACCGACTGTATTGGACAGCTAAAAATATTATTTCCTCTACTGTGAAATCTCGTCCCGGTGGTTCGGAACCCACCTTAAATTGTAGGTCCAACATGTTTCCAATAACATGGCTCATGCGGCGGGGTGGAACTAC
This sequence comes from Conomelus anceps, assembly GCA_948455865.1. Lineage (NCBI taxonomy): Eukaryota > Metazoa > Arthropoda > Insecta > Hemiptera > Delphacidae > Conomelus > Conomelus anceps. The sequence continues at coordinate 1,681,134 of OX418221.1, forward strand.
CCGTAAGGGTCTCCCCACCAATACAAGCCATACGCATTTAATTTACTATTCATATATCTATTTTGCTCATAATTGGTTTTTTGGGACATGAACTTTTTATGAGCTGTATCTTCGATGTACTGTATTTTATTTGTAATTTGACAATCATGATGTATTTTTAAATGGAATTTGTCGTTTGCTATGGGTGTAATTTACAATTTCCCTTACAATAGACTGGAATTGAAGAATGTAAAAGCATCTCACAGCATAAAAAATTATAGTAATTCACAATTTTTGCAAAAAACTGAAATTTATTAAAGTATGTAAGAGCATCTCACAGCAAAGAAATTCGGCGCCAGAAAAATCTGCTTGCATAGTACTGAATGAACAAAATAGACTGGGCAGAACCGAATTTTTCGGTTGCACTTTTTCAGTCTATATAGAGTATAGTTTTCCTAAAGCGTTCAAGAGAGACTTTATTTCATCGCTAATTTAACGTTCGCTAATAACGATAATTTTCACGCTACCAACTTACCGAAATTTCAGGTGCTTTAGAAGTAGCAACTGGTGTGACGGGTTGAGCTTCTAGGGCACGGTTTGAGGTTTTCAAAGGTGTTGGTGTCTTATCGGCTCTAAAGCTTTTCACAGCTTCGGTAGACAAGTTTTTCTTCAATTGCTGTAAGAAATCCATTAATAAGAGTAATTATACAGAACATTATTCCATAAAAAGACCTAGAAAAGTTTATAAAAGCATTAGAGTAGTGTTGAAGAAATGGACGATTCAAGAAGAAACTTAAATATTCTAGCTAATTTAATAGCCTGAATAATTCAATAACCTGAAATTCACAAGACAAAATTGAGAATTTAAATGTTGTGGAGTTTCAGAAGTAAAAAATAATTGACAATGGAGTATTCAATTTAAAATGAATTAAATATCATAATTATATTGAATATAAGCAGCGGGCCGCTTAGCGCAGTTGGTTGGGGCGTCGCAACTTCAGCTTGCTGTCGTTTGAGCGGTCGTGGATTCGAATCCCGCTTAATCGTTAGGCATCTATGTGTAATCATTCACCTCATTACCCACGCACAAGTCTCGGACTCATGTGGGCATCATCAGCAATAGAAAAAAAATATTTTTGCCAAAACTTCAGATGGGAATGTTGGTTTGAGACAATAAGACTCAGAATGATGTTGCTTATAATGTAGTTGATAATAATGTGTAACTAGCGTAACTAGTGTAGATTTTTGACTCAGAAATTAATTTCAATATTCGAAATTACATTAATCTTTTTTGGACTGTGATAATGTGTTGTTAAAAGTAAAATCAAAATTAATATTCTTTTTCTGAAAAAAGACTCGTTATTTATTGTGCTTCAAGGTGAAATTTTCAATGAAACAGACCTAACCTTAGATTCCGATTCTAATATGAAATTTTGTGAAAAGAAGTTTTGGACAATAGCCTGATCTATTCACATTGTATGTTAGTTCAATGAATAAATAAATAAATAATGTAATGAAAAGGATTTATTGAATGCTGTACAAGCATCAGTAAGCAAGTATTTACAATGGTTTTCCTTCTGTTTAGCCCGGTAATGCCCACATGAGTCTGAGACTTGTTATTGGATAATGAGGTGGATGATTACAAGGTAAATACATCGAAGCTTGAACGAGATTCGAACCCAAGGCCGCAGGAGAAGCAGCCAGCCAGAGTGCTATCAGAGATAATGTCCTGATTCTGAGTCCCAGCCATCATTCGACAGAGACGTTTGGGAAGCAACACAATTGATGTAGCCTTTTTTGTATCTTTTTTTTTTTTTTAAGGTGAAGCCCACATAGATCTGAGACCTGTGCGTGGGTAATGAGTTGGATGATGGTGATTTATGAGTTGGACCTACAGCTTTAGGTGGGTTCTGAACCACCGGGAAGTGATTTTACAGCAGAGAGCAGTGTCGTTTTTGCTGGCCAATGTAATCGGTCACCGTTACAAACAGGACCTACGAGAACGCAGCTTATCTATCTGATTGAACAGATACCTGCTACGGCTCGCGGCTATCACTTCCCTGTAATCTGAGATTAATAAAACTCAATTCACCTTAAGGCAAAAAGGGCCAACACACTTAATTCAACAGATAGCCGAGTTACATAGCAGGTATCTGTTCAATCAGAGATAAGCTACAAAACTCCTGGGCTATCTTTGTGAGGGAGACCGATTGGATTGACTAGCAAAAAAACTCTGTACTCTGCTTTAAAAATACTTCCCGATGGTTCGGAACCCACCTAAAACTGTAGGCTCAACTCATCAATCACCATCATCAAATTCACTACCCACGCACAGGTCTCAGACCTATGTGGGCTTCATCCTCAAAAAAAATGTGTTTATGTGTACATCGCCTTTTTCCGAACCAATTCAAACTGTATAACTGAAAAAAAGATAAAAATATTTTAAAGTTTGAACTGAGCTACAGACCTTTGTTTTCATGAAAGAGTCGAATAGGGCGAACGCAACGTTTCTGTTGCTGGACGTCCAGGCTCCTTTCAGGTGATGAACGACGAGCCTGTGTGTGGGCGTGCGTTCGCCGCTCTGCTCGGCGGGTGGCCTCACTTTGCCCCCCAACACAGATGCCTCTCTCCCATAAGACACCTTGCCAACACTCAGACAGTAGCACTTCTCCACCGGCTGACGGAGTGAGAGTATCTAGCGGATAGTAAGAGTAAAATGTAATCTTTGTCCAATAGGAGAAAGGAACGAGAATCTTAAAATTATTTAGTCTTTTCAATCTGTGGATGAATTATTTATTCCAAAAAAATTATCAAGCAAAGATACAACAATCACAGCTCACTACTCCTTTCTTTAAAAATTTTATCTTTATTATCACTTAACCGGTGGTTCGGAACTCACCTAAAATAGGTCCACTATGTTCCCCATAACATGGCTCAAACGGCGAGGTGGAACTACCCGTTAGGGTCTTCCTAAGCCATACGCTTATTATTATTATAATTATAAGGAGGAGAAGGAAGGAGGAGGAGGAAGAGGAGAAGGAGGAGGAGGAAGAGAAGGAGGAGGAGGACGACGAGGAGGAGGAAGAGAAGGAGGAGGAGGAGTAGGAGGAGGTGGAGGAGTAGGAGGAGGTGGAGGAGTAGGAGGAGGTGGAGAACAAGGAGGAGATAAAACTTAATGCTTAAACAACAGTTGAAATCAAACATATTGGTTATGAAACTACCATCAGTATACGAAAAAATGTGATAAAACATGATATTATTCATTACTTTTCTTTATAACATCTTGAAGAGAATAAACAGGCTTTTTGCTAGAAACTGTTCCTTCCATTTATGCTTTACAAGATAAAAGATATTAAAGAGATTCTACTAAAAGGCGCCCCTTACTCAATAAAAATACTGGGGTTAGAGTCATAGATGGTGATTCATGGATGGTGATTGTGATGTCATAAGGTGTATATGTACTTTTCGGAAATGTTTCTTAATTATTGCACTATTTTCATTATTGGAGTACTATGTTTAAAGAGATAATGTTTTAATATTCTTCTCTTGTTTAATGTAGCAATGTTGCAACTTTAAACGTTTCAAATGTTGTCAAGCCTGGCTTGATCATGTGACGGAACGGAACTTGAATAAATTTGATTTTATTTGTTTATTCTTTTATTGAGGAATTTAGATAGATAGATAGGAAGATAGTTTATTCTAAAAAATAGATAAATTACAACAAAAGAACATTTCAATATCTTAATTTTTTGTTGTCAGAAGAAACAAATTAAACATAAGCTATATAGAAATTAAATAAAAATTAAAACTAATTTCAAATTAAAAATACAGAATAATACTTTAAATAAACTACGATTACATTAGAACTTCGTAAGAACCAACCTCTTTTCCGTCTTCTTCTTGCAAAGCGCTTTTCAGCCATATTTCGGCATCATTCAGCTCACAATTCATATACATTATTGCCCACTCAGGCCGAGGTCTGTGTTTAAGACCATCATCGATTGGCACCAGGGTTAGGGTGTGCTCTGAAATGAAAGAATTAAAATTAAAACCCAGCTTTATTCAATGACTACAATGACACGGAATGCAAAACAAAATTTTATGAATTTATTCACCACTTGAATTATTATTTGTTTTTATAGACATCCACTGCATCAATAATTTTCATTTTGTGACAGGAGTCATGGGTAATGTACAATGACATGTAGACAGGAGCATTTAGGTTGAAGTTGAGTTAGTTCTATTGGAAATAAGATAAATTTGAATTTAGTAGTAGAAAAAGTACGTATTAAATGTACTTGAGATCACATAGCAAATTTGAAGAAACTGTTGTTACAACGGAGTATCCAAGGACCCGATTGATATATATGAGATAATTATTATCAGTTTTCTGATGGGTTATGCACCATTTTAAAATTCTGATTTCTATAAAAATCATCCGCTTTCCAATTTACGGGGAAATACACATTCGCAGTTGTTACAATAACTAAATTCAAATAGAAACATAATAACATTGAGATTATCAACAAGAAGATTATCATGTGTGTTACCAAATTATAGAATTAAGAAATTGTGTGAAACTGTCACTATTGCAATGCTCCTGGAAACTTCAGGAGCTGTGCAACGAAATTTATTTATTAAGAATTTTTTTCTTCTCTTTCTTGGTTCCCAGATCTCATAGAATTCCCCAATATTTGCTTCATGGCTTTCTTCCAATTAGACTATTTAAAATTTAAATTCTACTTGAAGTGATAGCTTTAAACACACAACATAAGTGAAATATTTGGTTACCTGAGCTTGAAGAAATAAATTTAAATCTAGTAATGAAAGAAGTTCGCCTGAAATGATCTTGAAATCACATTGGAAATGAAAATATCTGTGATGTTTTCCACGACGAAATACTTCATGAACAATCGAATATCAAAACTGACACTGTATTTCTATTTAAATGATGATTTTTACTCTCTTATATTGGAGATACCGGAGGAACGTATTCCACTTTTAAAGAGAAGCTTCAGGCTAATTTTCAATAATTCACTTCAATAATTTTTACTTCTAATTCTTTAGAAGTGAAATGCATCCCTCCAATTTTTCTACTTTATTTTGACTACAATTTGAAACACAACAGGATCTAGGTTGATTTTGGCTAGTGAAAACCAAAACATTGGACAGCTGACTCAAAGTGAGTAAAAATTACGATTCAAATAAAAATACAGAGTCAACTTTGATATTAAAAGTAAATCATAACTAACCGTGATAGCTTTCAAAACAAAACATGAGTAAAATATTTGTATAAAATAAAATACCTGAGCTTGAAGAAATACGTTGTCCCACAAGTTCAATGCCTCTCTGCATGGCGAAAGACATCCAGTAATGTACTTGGAACCTGTGCAGCTGTAATGAAAGATGAATCTTCCTGTAGTGTCTGCTCAGAGGTTGTTTTCTTGGTCTTAGATTGTTGAATGCAGAGCCCCGCCTGGTGGGCCGGGTGACTCCTGATAGGATCAGCTTTAAGTTCTCAAACCACCTGCAATAGTTCAATTCACCTGATTACTAACTTACTTCCACAAAAACTAATTTACTTGCTAACTCACTCACTTACAACAAGGGCTATCTATATCGAAGTTAGATAGATAGATATAGATGGCGTCCAATGACCTCCTCTGAAAGGAGTATGAGGACTTGTCAAATAGTTGAAACTTATTTCTAAGTTGTCTTTAAATCTTAATTACACTGAGCAATTCTATGTTTATACATTTTACAGCTCAGGAATAAACACCGCGATTATAAAACATTCCTGAACTGTATGCTGAAACAATGAGCCTCCAGTTGCGACTTGAACTCTACTTTTAATTTTTGCGGTGGCAACGCATTAAACAGATGCAAACTTGTCACTTGTCACCCCCCTTGCATATAAAGTCGTGCGATGCGCTTCATCTCTGAGTACATGTCGATGTACTTTTTTACGAAGCAAATTATTTCTAAAATATATAAACTACACAAAGGGAGAATTTTCAATTGTTAAAAATATGGTTGTCCTCATAGACTCTCCCGCCATCACTCGTATTGCCCATTTTTGTGATTTGAAAATTTGGCTGACATCAGTTGAATTACCCCAAAATGCTATTCCGTGAAATAGGGATAGGGAATAGAATAGTGGAATAGGGCGTAGTAGATTTCTTTTAAAATTGGAATTTCTACAAATGCTTCATACTTCTACACGAACTTAAGAACATAAACAGCGGAATTTAGTTTCTTTTTCAAATATTCTATATGGGGTTTCCAGAAAAGTTTACTATCTACTATCACCCCTAAAATTTCAACTTCATGTACACTTTCAATTATTTTGTCATCTACCTTAACTATTCCACTATTCTCGGATCTGAGTGGCACATGTTTTGTTTTATTGTAATTGAGTACAAGCAGATTTGCTACAAGCGAAGTTGATAATTAGCTGCACCAATCACGAAAATACTAATTGATTCGATTTACATAGCTACTAAAAACCATTTCTTAGGGAAACAGAAGTTGCAATATATTATATTTTTTTATTTGTATGCTCTTAAAAAAATGACTGAAATAAAGATTTAAATTTCCATCAATTTTTAGGGTACTCGGCCCCTGAACGCTGGGTTGAGTTGTGCTGAGCTGTGCGACGACAGCTTTTGTAATCAAACCAATGGTTTTCAATGAATGCCCGGCAACTGGCACAGCGCAGCACAGCTTCCAGTAGCTGGGCGTTCATTGAAAGCCATTGGTTTGATTTTAAAAGGATGTCATCGCACAGCGTAGCCCAACTCAACCCAGCGTTCAGTGACCAGGCACCCTGAAACTTGATGGATATTTGAAATATTATTTTCGTCATACTCGTACATATTCACCACTTTACCGAGCAATGAGTCGAGCTGGAAAACGTCTGTCTACAGAACGACCAGCTGATTCTCATTCCTTTTTCAGTGCGGTAATGGATTTTTCCTACAACTGCCTGTAAAGTAGTTCTTTACGTACTGAAAACTGATTGTAAAATACCTCTTTACTGCTCAGCAAGCGGTAAAGTCAGCTGACGAACAAAAAAAGTACTTTATCGCTCGCCAGCAGTGTTTGATGGCTTCTCATTGGAGGATCACGAAATCCGTGAAATTCTCATAACCTCAACAATGGCGAATGGCACACGCTAACCAAATCCGCGCATGGTCTGTGATGTTACAAACTAAAAGTTTTTATTGTGTTGGAATCCAGAACTGCAGTTGTAGGAAAAATATTGTATGTAATTTGCACGTGAAGCTTCTTTATAGCTCTCGCAAAATTACTGCGCTCCGCTACGCGTCGCGCAGTAACTGTTTTGACTTAAGCGATAAAGTCGTGCTTCACGCTCTTAATACATAACTATTTACCGCATTCTAGCTGTTAGAGAATTTGGAAAACAGCTGATCTCAGAAGTATTTTTTGTATTCTACTGTTGTGTTAGATTTTTAGGTTATGTTTGATGATGCTTGTTGTACTAGATCAAATTTTATATTTTAGACTAGTGTGACGAAAAATGTCATATGTAACTCGTCCGGGAAGATGTTTACAGTACTCGTATGATAATACCGCACTCGACTTCGTCTTGTGCGTTAACTTATCATACTTGTACAGTAAACACCATTTCCCACACTTGTAACCTAATATACTATATCAGTCATTTTAAACAACATATATCATCATAAAAATGGAAAAATATGATAAAACCCAACTTCTAATGACAAGTACAACATAGAAGATTGAAAAAACAAAAAAACAAAAAACAGAACTTCAAGAGACCATCCAATAAATAAACATGTAGATGCTGTCCTCTGTTGACGAAACTAAAGTGCTTCAGAATAGAGGATTGAAGAAGGAGACAGAGGAGAATGAAGAAGGAAAATAATAATAAAAAGAAGAAGAAAAAGTAAAAATAGGACTCTTGTAAAGGAAAGTCATGTGCGCAGGTGTAAGTTGTAAGAAAAAAAAATTGTTTTTAAAACTAAAACACTTCAATAAGATAAATGAGAATTACCTCAATGTGCTGCCATAGAGCAATGCCACTGGACAATCAAGCTCTTGACTGTTACTGATCACTGGTTTCGTTTCCAGGGATAAAGTAACGTTCAAATTCTGAGATCGAAACGCTCTGAAGGAGTCATGGACCTGTAATTCAAGAAGCATCACAGTGTGTTACTTTAACGCCAGATGAAAATCAATTTTATACTCTACTTATTGAAAAAAATGAAAATACTTTGAACACAAACGTGAATAAAACTTATTCCAATAATTGGGGTTGAATACTCTATGTAGAAGCAAAATTATTATATTAGTTGAATATGTTAAATGTATACAAACGGCTAGAGATTTCTTTTCATCGATTATTTGTGAGGTTTTTCCTATTATTTGAGTTAGCACCTAGTTAGAAACTAATAAGCTATTTATTCTATCCGAATTTAACTAAGTAAAGACATTACCAAACTAATATAATGATTATGTTTGGTTAATATTTGATTATATTTCTAGGGATTATTTGTGTGTAGAACATTTTTAGTTTTTGGAAAAGTTTAAAACTTCCAAGGAATCTTATTTTTTCTTAGTGCGAAGCATAGGAGGAGGAGGAGGAGGAGGAAGAGGATGAGAAAGAGGTAGAGGAGGAAGTAGGAGGATGAAGTACAGGATGAGGAGAAGAAGGTAGAGGAGAAGAAGTGAAAAGAAGCCAGAGAAAGAGGAAAAAGAAGAAGAATGGAAAGAGGGATAAGGAAAAAAAGGTTTATTGAATTAAAATTATAATTAAAAGGTCAGGTTCTAGAAACGCAGATTCAATTGAATCGGACAACCTACTAATCTCCAATATCTTATAAGTTTTTCCTTTTTAAACCAATATGCCACTATTAAATTAATATCATAGATTGAATAATTATGAATGATAGCCGTGAGCCGTAGCAGGTATCTGTTGAATCAGATATACTCTACAGAATTATTTTCAATTGTCAACGTTCTTATCAGAGCTTTCAATGTTTATAATTGTTTCGATGCGCTTTTAAGCATCTGTAAGTTATAGATGTGAGCCGTGGCAGACATTTGTTAAGTAAGATAAAGCTACCAAGGGCCCTCTTTGAAAGGGTGACCCCCGGTGGTTTGGAAACAACCTAAAACTGTAGGTCTAACTCATCAATTACCATCATCTAACTCATTACCCTCGCACAGTTCTCAGACCTATGAGGGCTTCATTCTTAAATAAAGAAAGATGGAATACTAGGTACCTGATTACTGGAATATTCTGGTAGTTTATCCGGAGCACAAGGCATGACTGAATGATGATCATTGGCGTCTCCCAGACAGATCCAGTGCAGTTTGATGCTCAATTTCAAATTTGGAAGATGCAGCAGACGACAGTCGTCGTACTTTGAAGCAGTTCTCACACACACATCCAAGTTTCCATTGAACACCACTTTGGCTAAAATAAAATCGCAATTTCAATTTTCTGCTATGACAACTGATACTTTTATAAATGGAGTCTCCCCAGCTAGGTTGGATTGAATTGAGAGTACAAATCCCAGAACAGCTAGAAACAACTTTTTGTATTCATTAATATTTTTCTAGCTCTGTTGAATCACAAGGATCTGCGCTTCATACAAGCAGCTTTTCAATTCTTCTAGTGGTTCAAGTTTACACCTTACTAATCCTGTTAATGGAGTAAAATGTCTCTCAACGAGATAATTCAATTAAAACGTTGGAACAATTGAACTCATACATGTCTCACCAACCCTGACAGTGGTATGGTGTGCCACATATCCACAAGTAGAGTTTGGGTCATATTAATATTGAACTACAGTATTTCATAAATGACGCAACCCATGGGGTTTAATATATGACATATTCAACACATTCATGATTGAAATGTAATCTTGTACTAATGTTAGAAAGTTATATGTTATATTTGATTCCATGCAACTTTGAAATAGATTTGTACTAATATAATTTTTTTTAGGATGAAGCCCACATAGGTCTGAGACCTGTGCGTGGGTAATAAGTTGGATGATGCAGATTGATGAGTTGGACCTACAGTTTTAGGTGGGTTCCGAACCACCGGGAGTGATTTTACAGCAGAGAACAGTGTCTTTTTTGCTGGCCGATCTAGCCGGTCACCGTTACAAACAGGACCTACGAGAACGCAGCTTCAACACAATTTCAACACATTTTTACCAACTTTCCTTCAAAAGGAAATTTTCTTAATTACTTCACTTTAAATAACCTTCTAAATGGCGTTTGAGTTGCCAGTTAATCAATTATATCGTTAAGAATTTTGTTAACAACTTTGTAATACAAAGAGCCATGAAGGAAAACATCATAAGTTCCAAGGGTCTCAAGAATAGAATCATCTTGAAAAAATAGATCTGACTAAATTTAATGAAACTATATCTGTGACTAAACTAACGGTCGATTAGTACATTTTAATTGTCTCAGATATTTGGCATTAAATTGAATGTTGCTTGAATTTTTTTTTTTTTGTAGATTACGTCTTGGAGACTCCAGTTAAGAAGTATAAGACAAGTCAGATCAACAATATTATACACTAGATGCCATAATTACTTCAATTAGTTGAGGTGAGGCTTAATTTTGATGTGAAAGGAATCATATCAATTGAGGCACAGAAAATCCACCCCATTCATGACTTCCACTGTTTGATCTCGGGGTTGCGTCATTTTTTAAACACCCGTTAATAAATAAATAAAAGTCAATAAATATGACAAGACACTCAAAAAAAAAAAATATATTAAAATTAAAAGGTTTCTTGAATTGTAATTTCCTAATTTTTAAAGTACACTACAAATGGTTTCTACACTACAAATGGAAAATGGTTTCTTAGTAATGGCGAAGGTGATATTGTGGAAGGTATCCATAATGAATAATAAGACGAAATTGTCACAACCACATTTATTAAAACTTCGAGAAACTAGTTTCGGTTGTTACACCATTATCAATCTCAATCAAAATGGTTTCTTGAATTGTAATTTCCCAAGTTTTAAAGTACACTCTAAAAAAAATGAAAATGGTTTCTTGAATTTTAATATCCTACGTTTTAAAGCAGATTGAAAAAGAACCCAACGAACCATTTATCCAATCCATGGCCACATCGCTCCACGTGATTTCCATTTCTTCAGTTGTGTTGTAAGGATCCAGTGATGCATGAAGCAGAATGGTGAGTTGCCGAATGAACATTGTTAATCTGCCATGGATCAACAATCGCATTTTGTCCCAGAAAGACAATGGCGGGCTTGGATCCAGCGAGGGCCGAGAAATCTTTTCAAAACCTGCATAAAAAATTAAAGGTTTCTATTATTCACATCACTAAATTAGGCAGCTCTGAGAAACTGCAGCGTTGCCATATAAGGGACCATGCCAGCAGCTGATAGTATTAGAATCACCAACCTCAATGCACAAATTGACAACACTACTCGTACCGTGTTGCCCAGTCTACAAGTCTGACGCTAGCAGTCATATGGTTTACCACCACTGTCACTTATTCCTATGCAATTTCCCTGCAAATTTCATATTTCACTTTGCAATTTCTTAAAAAAACATTATTTCATGGCAAAAAGTATAGTTTCAGACGATGACAGTGATATTAATATTAATGGTAGTAGTCATACAGTAACAGTGTGTTTTCACTTTTCTAGGACGAACAAGATAAATTGATCAATCAAGCATAATAAATTAGTAATAGTAATAGCCGAGCATTAATAATTGATATTTACTATCCTTTATTCGATCGACCTTTATCGACTTTTTAGAATGTTCAATCTTGCGGTGAATTATTATAGATTCCCAAGCTTTCTCAAGTTTTCGTCTAATTTGAGGTGAGATTTCTAGTGAAAGAGACAGAACCTAAAAGATTGATTCTGCTCTGAAATTTTGTGAAAAACAGTTTTGGGCAATAGACTGTTGTATTCACATTTATTGTTAGATACATCAATAAATAAATAAATAATTATAATTCATATAATGGACGGATGTTCTACACTAGAACGTACACGTATTAAATGAGAGTACTATTTCGATAGCAGATATATTGAATGCACAGAATGATTCACATCACTCTACCGACGTTTCCAAGGATCATTCGAAATCTCGGAATTTTAAACTGATTTCGAATATTTAGCAAAACTTAAAATAACTCTGAAAATAAGGCTGATGGGAAATTTTGACGGCTATTCATATTTTCAAACTCCAATAAAATACAAAGGTGGTTAAGCTTATATTTGAGTGAGAGATGTGGTAGATTAGATACTAATTTAAACCGCAAAGTAAAGATTTCCTTTTAAATTTTCCCACTTTGAATATTCTGAAACTATTATATTATGAATATCAGTCTATAATCACTATTATAATTGAATTGTTATTTTTCATAGTTTTTCTCGCTTGAATTGATGTACAAGTATGAGGCGCCCCACACAGGAGTACTTTAGGGGCTGCCATATTAGACAATAGGCATGTATTATATACAGTTAGTTGTGTGTTTTTATAAATCAATTTGAAAGTGTTCAAGTATTGTATGTGCTATTGGTCGAATAAATTATTATTATTATTATTATTATTATTATTATTATTATTATTATTATTATTATAATTAACAATTTTCAAACTCCGGTGTAGAAAGCACGCTCTATCTTGGGTTTGAAATGAATGGACAATTCTGAATGTAAATGCAAACATAGGAAGGAATTATAAAGAATATTCTAGTGAAATCTGGTGAAAAATATCAGATTTTGGTGGAATACGAATAAAATAATGTTTTTGAATATTTCTAAAATAATTTAATTCAACCTCAAAAATTTAAAAAATATACCTTTCAGGAGAGGAGAATACTAATTGATTTATCAAAAAATTGTATGTTCTATCTTTCTTATCAATTTTAATTTTTTTTTTTTGACTGTTTGGGAATTGGTTTTTATTCTACTTTTAAAGGCTCTTTTGACTGTTTGGGAATTGGTTTTTATTCTACTTTTAAAGGCTCTTTTGTGCTTTTGTGTGTAAATAAATAGATAAATGAATGAATACATACTGAGATTGCACTGTGCAATGACAGGCTCCCAACAGGGTCCAAACGCGTAGCTGAAATGTTCAACTTCACAGTTGAAATCGTGGTAGAATTTTAGATGAGTCATATTTCTGTCCAACACGAATTCACCCCAAGGATCTCCCAGTTGAATGGTGACAGCTCGCTTTGCTGTTAACAAAAAATCGTCATTGTAACAAAATTAATCAATTAATTTTGTTCTCGTAGGTCCTGTTTGTAACGGTGACCGATTAGATTGGCCAGCAAAAAAGACACTGTTCTCTGCTGAAAATCACTTCCCGGTGGTTTGGAACCCACCTAAAACTGTAAGTCCAACTCATAAATCACCATCATCCAACTCATTACCCACGCACAGGTCTCAGACCTATGTGGGCTTCATCCTCAAAAAAAAAAAAAAAAAAAAAAAAAAAAAAAAAAAAAAACTATAATATGAAAGAATATTCAAACGAGAATTTGCAGAACATATATAATAATGGCTGAGTTTATAGAAAATGGTTATAGACGTTAAAAAAATTGAATAGACCAATCAGACGCCACCGCTAGCATTTACCAGTTACCGGTAAGACTCCCATGAACTCAACCTATGATTCCATGAAATTGAAATTGGAGAATGTGAATTTTTTTGGTATTTTTCTTCTGTATTGTTGGCAAGCGTGCTACAGTTTGTTAATATTTGGAAATTTTGCAGATAGCCGATCGACTGCTACCCAATGTGAGAGTGGACCTTCTTATTTATAGCATACCATTTGAAAAATCATTATTATTGAAAGTAGCTTACGGTAATATTAGGAGGCAGGCCCTCTAAATAAAAAAATAATCTAAATTTATTTGTAGAATTTTGGTTGATATTGTGGAAATTTAGATTATTTTTTGATTTAGGGGGCCTGCCTCCTAATATTATCGTAAGCTACTTTTTATAATAATGTTTTTTTTTAAATGGTATGCAAAAAAATAAAAAGGTACTGTTGAAAATGTGACTGGTGAAGCCACGAAAAATGTGATTTACATATATATATTTTTTTATTGCTGATAATGCCCACATGAGTCTGAAGACTTGTGCGTGGGTAATGAGGTGAATGATGAGAACCATCCATGGTTGAATGAATGGGATTCGAACACAAGGCTGTAAGAAACGAAGCCAGCTAGAGCCTTATCCTATCTCAAAGAAGCACTCCAACCAACTGCGCTACCAGATCCATTGATTTCAACCGTCAATACAATTACAGAAAGGAAATTAGTAGCTGCAATATTGATACGGAACAAATGTGTTGCTTTGGCTTGTGACTTGAAGCTTATTTGCATCATAGTGACGTATCATGTATACGTTGTTCTATGAGCTTCCTGCATTTAAACACATTTTAAAACGGTAATAGTGAACAAAAGTGGAATTTGGACATTAGATTTGAAAGGGCTGAAAGGATAATAAAAAATCGGGCATAAGGTGCACTGAATCGAGGTTGGAGGAAGCTTTGTGCCAAATTTAGTGTTAGAAACCGTTTCCGTGAAATACGTAAGACAAATACAAACACACACACACACCCACACCCCTACTCTCTTATCTAGATGGATAACTAGCACTATATCACCAATCCAATACCAAGAGAATAATCACGTACGACTCCCATCAACTAGTAAAGTAAATTCGTACGGCTTTTCGTGATGGGGAGACCCTTACGGGTAGTTCCACCTCGCCGTTTTTTAACGACTGCTTTTTTTTTATATATGCAACCGGGACCGACGGCTTAACGTGTCCTCCGAAACACGGGAGTGGCTCGAGAAAAATATCTTGTACTCAACTGGGATCGAACCCAGGACCTTTGGCTTATCAGACCAGCGATAAGCCAACTCGGCTACGCCGACTCCTCCCATCAACTAAATACACTATACACATAGAGCATAATATACATATTATTTTTCTTCCTAAATAAATATAATAATGAGGTTAATGGGTGTTGACGCTGTATCAAGACTACAGTTATTGAATGGCAATGATGAATATAATTATAATAATTCTATTTTGAAAAAATATTTAATCTGAAGGATAAACATTGAAATGTGTCTTGCAATTACCTCTCCTTGTAGCCACTTGCTCAGCTCCGACCAATCTCCCCCATAGATGCAGTTGCCCAATATCAACCCAAGGCTGTGGAAAGTCTCTCAACTGGAATTTCCATTCTCTGCAGCTAGCAGCCACTGAACGACACCATAGAGTTGAAAATTCAACACCTTCTTCTGGCCAAGGTCTAAAAACATATATGATAAAAATGTGGAATTACAATACGACAAAAAACAATCAAGAAGCTACATTAATGTTACTTATTCTTTCTGGAAAACATCAAAGGTTGTTGAAGTTATAGTTCGTTTTATTGTTTGTTATTAGTTTGTTTTATAGTGAAAGTTTTTTTTTAGGATTAACCCCACGTAGGTCTAAGATCTTTGCGTGTGTAATGAGTTGGATGATGGTGATTGATGAGTTGCACCTACAGTTTTAGGTGGGTTCCGAACCACCGGGAAGTGATTTACAACAGAGAACAGAGCCATTTCTGCTGACTAATCCAAGTTTTCACAATAGTTTGTAGATCGTTATGAAACAAGGGACCATTTCACAAACTTAAAAGTCTTGTTATAAAAATTACACGGTTGTTGAGAGCAATGAAAAACATAGAAGGTTGAACTAGTAGTGAATTTAGTAATAAAACACGTTGTTCTCTATGTTGAGAACAAGCTCTTGTATAATAACTGCTAGAGGTCAACAACAAACATATCAACATCAGAAACATAAAAATACATCTGGAATAAAGAAAATTAAATAGTGATTGATGTAGAAGTTATACAATATCTTTAATTGTATTTTTGTCTTTAATTGTTTCCCTGTAAATGATTGTGCGATTTTTGACATCAGCTGAATTTAGATCTGCTATTTATGTCTTTTTTGATCTACTCAAGCCAAGGCATTGTGGCTATTAACTTTTCATGTGAAATTTAACGACTTGCAGTCAAATATTTGGTAAGAATAAGTATAATAACTCACTTAATCTGTGGCTTTTCCTGTTTTTGAACTCATGAATTTTTCTATAACTGTTCTTAATTATCGACTTTCTGGAGTTCTGAGGATATGTTTTTTTTTAGAAGGATGAAGCCCACATAGGTCTGAGACCTGTGCGTGGGTAATGAGTTGGATGATGGTGATTGATGAGTTGGACCTACAGTTTTAGGTGGGTTCCGAACCACCGGGAAGTGCAAAGAAATTGTGAATTTGCAAATTGCTTCAGTTATTGGTTCTATTTCTTTATAAATTTGTTCCCTTGGTATAACACATGTAGGTGTGGGAGTGTCACAAAACACTCAGCAAGCTCGCAACACACAACTCTGTGCATCTTGGTTGGGTACCTGGCCATGTAGGCATAGGTGGCAACGAGTGTGCAGATGGGCTTGCTAAGCAAGGTTCTAGTAGGTCATTCTTTGGCCCAGAGCCAAGCTGTGGCATAAGCAAAACAACTGCCTTCCACACAATAAACAAATGGTCCAGGGACTTACATCACCAGCAATGGCAAGGTCACTCAGGCCAAGCACTTGGCAAAAGGCTGCTAGCAGACACAAGCTCCTACTTCACCAACTGGATGGTGAGGCTGGGTAGAGGTCAGGTTAAGCAGCTGATTGCTCTGATAACTGGACATGGCCACTTCAGGAAACATCTCCACACAATCGGACTCAGAAATGAAAATCAGATGTGTAGGCTTTGCAATCAGTCTGAAGAGACTGCCAAGCATATCATACTGGATTGCGAGAGACTCGGGGCAAGGAGAATGGCTCTGTTTGGCTTTAAGCAACCAGGTGATGAATGGGACGTTAGCATAGGGAAAAAACTCCTGGATCTTGTAAAGGGCATAGGTATTGGTTTGCCTAACTAACGTACTAGGGACACACAATAAGCTTCGGTTGACGTGTGAGGATCTTTGAATCCGTCCCTTCATAACATAACATAACATAACACATGTATACTTGGTATTCTTTACTACCAGTATATAAAATAGTGTACTAAACGATTGTATTTAGCCCTAAAACCATTTTAATCTCACTTGAGACTTGTAAAATTCAGTCTACAAGATTTTCAAGTCTTCTTTGAGTAAAGTAGGACTTAAGGTAGGTTCATAAATACTTTAAAATACATAACTTACATAAAAACTTAAACATACATAAAAACGTAAACATACATAAAACTTAAACATACATAAGAACTTAAACAAACTTAAATTAAACATTCATAAAACTTTTATACATAAGAACTTAAACAAACATGAAAGCTTATACATACATAAAAACTTAAACACACATAAAAACATTCTTAAAAAATAGATAAAAACTCACGATTCAGTATCAATTTCCGTCATGACGTTGACAACATTTTGAGCGCCATGAATTGAAGGATCAGCCAGCGCGATCAGTTCAAGGTCAGACATAATCCAGGCGAAGAGACGCGTTCGTGTACCAGACTGGACCATCTTCTTCGATCTCTGAATGTAGATTTTACCATTCATGCTTTTCAAGTTGTTGTACAACTCCTCTACCTTGCCAGCTGGTAACATTAATCGGGCTTTGCACATTTCTTCAACCTGCAAAACATTGGTTAGATTTAATAACTGAATGCAGCCTGAGAATTAATCCTATAAAATTGACAGCTACTTGCTGTTATCTGTCGACGAAACTCTGGCGCTGGAGATTAAAATGGATTGAAAGAAGAAGATGGGGAAGAGGGATGATGATCAAGAAAAATGGTGATGATGGAGATGGAGGAGTAGGAAGAGTAGGAGGAGGAGTAGGAGGAGGAAGAGGAGGTGGTGAAGAAGGGAGTGATGAAGTAGGAGGAGAGGAAGGAAAAGTAAGAAGTGTATTCCTTGGGAGAAGGGAAATGTGGAAGAGATGGTGAAAAATATGGAGAAGAAGAAGGAAAAGAGAAGAAGAAACAGGTGAAAAGAGACTAACAAAACTAAATTTGTAGATATGTCATTACACATCCTAGAAATCCAATCAGATTCAATCAGATGGGGCAATCTGCTAGTAATTTCTACAGACATTTTGATCGCTGATTAATTTATTTTTGTCGGCAAAATATTTCTGAAATGTATAGCCTCACTAAGGAAGTTTAGTTGTAGTGAGCCATAAAAGAATCAGATTATATTTTACAAGTTAGTTTGAAGAGAATGACAATTGAACAAACTGACAACTATACATAAACAGAATTTATTAATTTCGAATTCCTTTAAGTGCTATTAGTTTATACTGAAGACTACCGCAAAGGCGGATATTGACAACAGTATTGAACAGCTGATGGAAATCGATGAATGCTACTGTACAAAAATATCAGTCACCACCGGGAATCGAACCACGGACCTCCCAATTGCCGGTCGGGCGCCTTAACCACTAGACCATGGAGACATTTCTGCACAGCAGCATTCATTTTCAACTTGTCCATATCGGCTCGTATCTCACAAGTTAGTTTGAAGAGAATGACAATTGAACAAACTGACAACTATACATAAACAGAATTTATTAATTTCGAATTCCTTCAAGTGCTATTAGTTTATACTGAAGCATAAGGCGCTTATACTGAAGTTAATTTTATAGATTAAAGTAGTATACCTACTGTAGTATTATATTCTGCTGTATTTCTCACACACCATAATTATAAGGGACAAATACAACAGAGACAGATATTTGAAGAGCCTTTAACTAGGGCGAAGTTAGGACTCAGGAACCCCTATTATCCACTCAACACATCACATAACAATTATTCATTTACACAAATTCAACAAAATAATGAAGTGTGACAGAATAAAAAAATGGGCCTACATATAATTAGAACATTACCTTTGCATCCAACATCTTTTGACGCTTCAAACTTTCTTTATACTCATCAACAAGAAGCTCAAAATTATCACGCAGTCTCACTTCGAACGGATCGTCACTCATTTCAAACACAAACTCGGTGACCTGTAGAAATAAATAATACAATTTAAATAAATTAATAATATAAAATAACTTTCTTTGTGGTGGTGGAGATGATATTGTGGAAGATATTCATAATGAATAATAAGACTTGAAGTGTTTCGTGTGTTTCGGAGGACACGTTAAGCCGTCGGTCCCGGTTGCATAAAAAAAAAGCAGTCGTTAAAAAACGGCGAGGTGGAACTACCCGTAAGGGTCTCCCCACCACTAAAAGCCATACGAATTTACTTAAGTGTGATTCAAGAGTTTGATTGAGATTTATAATGGTGTAACAACCGAAACTAGTATCACACTGTTTTCAATAACAACTACAAGTCTTATTATTCATTAATATAAAAGAAATTCTGACTTTTTAGTCTGTTCAAGAATAGTATTTACTTGTATTAAGGAGGACCTTGTTGTAATGATACTGTAATAGTAGTTTATGCAACGATTTTATTTTGACCCTTATTAAAGCACGAGTTAGATGTAAGTTATAACACGAGCGAATGCGAGTGTTATAAATATCTCACGAGTGCCTTAATGGCCAAATAAAATCGTTGCATACACTATTTTATCTACGACCACTAGTATACATTTAATTAAAACAATTTCATTTTACCTGTGACTGTCAGAGATACCTATAACCTCTCATCTCAAATACGAAAAGTTATAGTAGATTGTTAGGTTAGCAGCTTAGTTAGCAATTTGATCAAATCAGCTGATAGTTTCACAATATTGAATTACGATATTGATTCCATCAAAAATGCTTCTGATTGGTCCAGAACCCGTGTTATAATGTAGAACCTGTACTATAATGAGCTCTTTATACAACGAGTTTCAAAAAGCATTTCGAAAAGACAGCTGTTTTGGCATCAATTGTGAAACTGTAATGTATAAAAAATTATGATATGGTCGTAGATAAATAAATTGATTGATTGATTGATTGATTGAACCATGGTTTATTGAATACATATCGATACATCTTCAATTTGCACATTCAAGGAAGAGAAACTAACTGAGTGATCGCAGCGTTTAAGAGTTCAGTGATTCTTGAAAGCTATAAACGTCCTAAATAATAAACAGCTTCTTGCTGTTATCTGTCGACACGCAGCCTCACGACAAAAAAGGCTGTCGTCAAAACTCTAATGTTGGAGAATACGGGATTGGAGGTGAAGATGGGGAAGAATGAGGAGAAAAATGGAAAAGAAGAAGAATAAGAAGGGGAAGAGAAGAAGACGGAGAAGAAAGAAATGAAAGAAGAAGAAGAAAAAAGAAGGAGAGCAGGGAGAACAAGAATAAAAAGAGGAAGAAGAAGAAGCAGAAGAGGAATGAATAATAAAAAATATATATTAAATTGAGTTTGTATATAGGTTATACATTATAGAAATCCTATAGAAATCCAGACTCAATTGAATCGGGAAACTTGCTAGTATTCAATACTAGAGTGATGTAGAAGCTCTCATTTCCTTCAATAATATATGTACTTAACAGCTAACAAAGAGGAGGATATCTTTTCTAAGGAAAACAAGGATATTCTAAGGAAACTAAGGAAATCTTTTCTAAGGAGGACATTCTAAGGAAACCAGAAACCAGATTATCAAGGAGAATAATATTGAAACTGTGGGATATGAAACAGCAAGTAGATAGATAGATGAATTGTCTTTATTAACGGCGGAGTTAGGACTCAAGGCCCTCTCTTCTACTCAACCCATGAGGATGGATTAGGGAATAAGTTGAAGAGAATTTGAACGAACTGGAAATAACCCAGGACGATTTGTAAAACGAAACCGAAAATCTAAAGAAACTCTAAGAAGTATGAACAAGACTCAAACAAAAAATAGACGGCTAACAGACTGTACAAAATGTATTTACTAATGAAGAACTACATAGATCAGAACGAGTAAAAAAGTTATAGACGATGAGAAAAGAGAAATCATCAAGGAGGACCAGGAAATGATTAACTAAAGTGATCAAATGAGGCCGTAACCGCAAAATGAATAAATACAATGATATCTATGAGTGTACCTTGATAAGCAGATCCGAGGGTAACGGTTTTTCCATAGGCTGAACGGTATCGGGTTGCTGCTGTCTGTGAACGAGCTTCAACCACTTCACGATGGTTATGAACTCATTTTGAAAGGCGGCAGAAAAATTGTGCTGATGAGGGAATATCATTTTCAACGTCTGTATTGATACGCCCCTGGAAAATAAACGTCAGTTGATTGTTGATTGACAAATGTCCGTATAGTGTACATGAATTATTGTACAATATGTAATAATATGTATAAATTGTTCATTTTAATATTTTTCCTTTTGACGTTGTCATGCATTTTGTGACGTGTTTCGACATTAAATAAATCTTGAATCAATTATCAATCAATTTTCAAATTAAAAGATATTCTGAATGTTTACACCCCTCAAAAATAAACGTTAGTTTATCAATTATTTATCAACATCCATTATGAATAATAATATATTAATATTATATAATTATTATTATTATTATTATATTGCCTATATATAATAAAATTGTGTTGTAAGATTTCAAAGTGTTATCAAGTTGTTGTTATCGCAAACATAACGCTACATCATTAAAGTGGGACGCCATTTGTGCAACCGCGGGTTAAACTTTGAATAAATTTGAAAAGATTTCGAAAACTGATTCGTAAAGTAGATGTTTTAATAAAAGAAGAGACCCTAGTTTGAAATTATTACCATGTTCTATTCCAGGGTAGAACGAGTCCTTCACTGTGAGCCCTCTCTGTTCTAATAATTTCACTATCGTGCAGTCTGGTGAGATGGAAACCCTCAACTGTGAAAATATTCTCCTCATCAACTGCTATTTTCATCAAAGCAGCTCGAAGCACACAATCCTTATCACCCAGTCTGTAGAGAAGATCATCTGCAAACAAAATATAACAGTAATTGATATTTATTTCCATCAATAAAAGGAGAATTAATGGTGAATTAAGGGATCATTATAGGAAGTTACAGCTTGTATAGGGGAAGTGATAGCCGTGAGCCGTAGCAGGTATCTGTTCAGTCAGATAAAGGACCTTGTTTATGAACGTTCCTTCAGTTTCTCTTGACTCGAGCGACTCTTGACTCGAGGGTCTCTTGACTCGAAGGACTCTTGTCTGGAGGGACTCTTGACCTGAGGGTCTCTTGACTCAAGGGTATCTTGACTCGAGGGTGTCTTGACTCGAGGGTCTCTTGACTCGAGGGACTCTTGATTCGAGGGACCCTTGACTCGAGGAACTCTTTACTCGAGGGACTCTTGTCCGGAGGGACTCTTGACTCGAGGGACTCTTGACTCGAGGGACTCTTGATTCGAGGGACTCTTGACTCGAGGAGCTCTTTACTCGAGGGACTCTTGTCCGGAGGGACTCTTGACTCGAGGGACTCTTGACTCGAAAGACTCTTGTCTGGAGGGACTCTTGACTCGAGGGACTCTCAAATGTAATGTATATAGACATTTCAAGATCTCCTCGAATCAAGAGACACTGAAGGAACGTTTATAAATACGGGCAAAATATTTATTACAATTAAATTTGTAATAAATTACAATTTAAAGATTCAATAACATTTATTTATTCACTCATTTATTACAAGAAACCAGTGACGTAGCCCAGATTTTGAAATGGGGGGGGTCCGATTGACCGTGGGGGGGGGTCTGGGGTTACTTTCCTGGAAAGTTTTGAAAAATAGAGGCCCTAGAACAGTCTTTTTTAGCTCTCCTGGCATTGAAAATAACACCAACATCAGTGCTTTGTCTTATTTTACGTTTAATTTAATGAAAATTATATAAAATTTAGGACCGGAAGGGGGGGTCCGGACCCCCAGGACCCCCCCCCTGGCTACGTCACTGAAGAAACACTATATATCAAGTAAAGATGCACCAGACACAGCCCACTACTGCTTTCTTTACAAATTTTCAACTAATGAATACAAATTTTAGGTTATATACAAGTTTAGCTAGATAAATTTCACATTGAAGAACAATTACTAATTCTTTCCAAAACAAGAGTATTAATTTGAAAGTTCACTTTGAAAACAAAGCACTAAAACAGTGTTCAATAGTCCAAAGAAAGTGGATATAATTTTGAATTTCGTTCCAGATTTCAGAGCCGAAAATGTGCAAGTCAAGTCATTTCAACAATATGTTATTCTGAAAATAATGTAATCTATGTCTAAGTCATGTAATTTTGAATTTTTTTAATAGAAAAGAAGTAGAATAGTAATTAATTCATGTCACGTTTATAACGTAGTTAAACTCTACAGAACTGTTTTAAATGTTCAATGTGATTTTTACCCACTGAATTCTTCTCTACTCCTTAAATATGGGAAAAGATAGCACTGAGCCGTGGCAGGTATCTGTTCAATTAGATAAAGATAAGCTACGAACTCCTGGGTCCTCTTTGTGAGGGTGATTGATTGGATTGCCCAGCAAAAACGACTCAGTTTCCTGCTGTAAAATAACTTCCCGGTTGTTCGGAACCCATCTAAAATCTAAACAAAATTCAAAATTACGTCTACTTTCTTTGGACGATTGGACTGTGTTAATGATAGTGTTAGTAATATTACCTGTTGAAAATAAAAGGCAATTGTAGGATTCTCATGCTATATAGTTGTCTATAACCGAAACAGATAATCACTGAAGATATGTAATTGATTCAAGGAAATGATATCGTTGAAAAAAATCTTGAAAAAACACTTTCAAGTGGAAATTAACAAACGTCACTGCAATGTACTGTGGGTTGTCTGACGATGCTCTTGATAACAGAGTGAAACGGCCGTCACGCCCTAACGTGAGTTAATTTCAACTTAAAAGTGTTATAAAATTTTTTAATTATATATTAGTGGAAACAAGATGGATCTTCAACATCATGATATCATTGAATTTGAAAATATAAATATTAAAAGTACAAATAATGCATTTAGATTATTGGAATACAATATTACCTGTTGAAAATACAAGATAATGCTCAGAAGATAGAGTCATGCTGAATCGGATGTGTCCTTTAGCAACTATTTGCCATATTGGAGCTTTACTTGGTGCGCTTTTATTTTCATAATAATCAATTTCTTCTAAATCTGCATTGAGATCTCCCCGCCCTGGAAAAAATCAAAATATATTCGAAGACATCAATTCCATGGAGCAAGTCGAATAAGAATGTTATAATAATATTGAGCTTATATTTCAGGTAATAGTTCTAAGTTGTTGGCTGAATTCAAAACAAAATTACAGGATTTAATGTGGATAGTTATAGATCTGGAAAATGAAAATAAATTATTCAAGCATTCTCTTATGAGAATAAATATTTATTCATTTTATCAATTTGATACAAACTATATAGAAGCATACAGGCAGCTACACCTGAAGCTGCTTCCTTCAAAGAATTGTAATGAAATTATCTAGCGGTATAAATAATAAATTGAAGGTAGAAAATAGAAAAAATACTTAAAAATAAATATAAACATAGCAAAGAAATAGAGTACCGAAGTCTAATCAAGATAGCTGTAATAAAACATTAGTTTTCCGTCTGAATCCTGTCAAACTATCAGCAAACACATCATTATTTTTCACAAATATCATTGGTATACGGTTCATTGGTGAAAAATATCTGCCAGCAGATTTGAACCACTCAATAAAAAAAACAAAGGATGCCGTTTACCCTGCCTGATTATCGCGGGAAAATAGTTTTTAAAAAGGTTTTTAAGTAGACAACTTGTTATTTGAAATGACAAAACGAAAGTTGCCAATCCTACCAGTCTAATTTTAGTCCAAGTAGGCTACTATGGTTAAACCTGTATTTCTCAGTCGTTGCATAGGCGAGTCGATTGTCCTATGATGAAAAAAGAGATTAAATTAACATTATTTACGGTATTTAAAATAGCGAATTGTCTCAATAAATTATGATTGCATCACTAAATGTAGTAGAATAAGTGAAATATATATCAAAATTCGAGAAATTATTTGATGGAAATATGATGACAATTGGAAAGCAGCTGATTTTTACATTAAAAGGCAAAGTTAGAACAAAATGCCCAGTTTCACTCTAAACCTATTAGCTATTACCCCCTATTACCTAATATTTTACACCATAAAATTAGCTATACGCTGAACAGTGTGAAATGTGGACTTCATATATATATATAGCGTATGGCATTTTTTTCTAAGTCATTGTAATTTACAAGTGCACGTCCAAGTTTAAAATATACTCTAAGGCCTGGGGGCTTGCTACATTGAAGTCATTCGCCTCATCTACTTCAGGACTTCATACTTTAAATATAATAGAGTAGAACATTATTTGACAACAATAAAATGTTACAGTCATAATTATTAATGAGTAGGATCTCAGATTTACTCACTCAGTGTCTCTATCTCTTTCTTCAGCACATTCATTTCCCCGACGAGGGTCAATATCTTGAGGTGGAGGTTCGGACTCCACCCAGCCTCCATTTCGTCCATAAATTCAATACAAATTGTATTCTCTCGATTCCTTCTATCCATTCTAGCTTGTTTTACGTGCATGCAAACAGACTGAAAGGAAATACATTTTTATTTATCAGAAAAAATATAGATTCAAAATATTTAATGAAATAATAAATATTTATTATCAATAAAAATGGTATTTTTTTAAATATTCTATTACAGAATTTACAATTTGATCAACGTAGAATAAACTCTGAAATGTTTTTATGACGAAATACCTGATATACAATCTAATATCAAAACTGACACTGTATTTCAAATAAAATTTTATTCACCAATTTTCAACATTGTTACAATATACATATAACTTAAATCTATTGAGTTAGTCTGTTGAGTTCATAAAATAAATAACTCAAATCTATTAAGTTATCTGTTGAGTTCTCTTATATAACTTATTTCTATTTAATATATGATTTTCATTCACTTATACTGGAGGGATGCATTTCACTTCTAAGGAGAAGGAGGCTGATGAAGCTTCTGTTTAGAAGTGAAATGCATCCCTCCAGTATCTCCAGTATAAATGAGTGGAAATCATATATTAAATAGAAATACAGTGTTAGTTTTAATATTAGATTATAAAATAAACAATAGAAGTTGACAATGGGAATATCAGTGATAATAGAAACGTAACATTGAAATACTTCTAGTTGTTGATTGATTTCAAAATACATTCACAGGGTTTATATGTGGTTAATTATGTATCTAGAAAATGAAGACATGATTTTAGCACTAATTCAAACAAATAGTTCTCAAGTAAAATCACCATCACAAAATGAAACACATGCAATGGAATGGTACATAACAGATCAGACCAGCGTAAATACCACAGTTGTCGCCAAAGCAGAATCTAACAACACATAGGGGAAGTGATAGCCGTGAGCCGTAGCAGGTATCTGTTCAAATCAGATATAGATAAGCTACGAACTCCTGAGCTCTCTTTGTAAGGGCGACCGATTCGATTGTCCAGCAAAAAAGACTCTGTTCTCTGCTGTGAAATCAGTGCCTGGTAGTTCGGAACACACCTAATACTGTAGGTCCAATTCATTAACCACCATCATCCAATTCATTACCCACACTGAGCTATATGGGCTTCATCCTCAGAAAATAATAAAAAAATAGTGTATGACAGATGAGAGAAGCATGAATACCATCATCCCACAGCATATGTTTAATTTTCTGATGGTGATTTTCATCGAGTATTAATGCTCCACTGTGCAAACAACATTAAACAGGGACATCTCTTAGAATGTGATAGTTTGTTTGTAATAGTAGTAGGTCTATCTCCTTCTCTATAATTTGTAGAGTTTTGAACTAATGATTTATTTATTTATTCATACACGGTAAACACCATTTAAACATTTAAAATTTAAAGCATAGATACCAGTCAGAGGAATTCCATAATGACAAACCCGTTTAATTATGCAGTGACTTAATTCCTGACTTGCCAACCTATTATCAAATTATCTTTTATTTGTATGTTTGTTTTTTTTCTTTATTTGACTGTACCTTGAATGAATTATGTGTTTGTTTTCTTAATGATTTGAGTTTGTAATTGTTTGTTTTGCTTTAGAAATAAAATTAAAACTTTTCGAACTCCCAAAATGAATTATCTCGGGAGTACCTAATTTCTCTTGTCTTAGAAGAATTAAGTTTAGTTTGAATTGTACTTTATTTTCATAAGAGAAATAAGTTAAAACATTTATTTATTATTTATTATTTATTTATTTATTATTTATTATTTATTATTTATTATTTATTATTTATTATTTATTATTTATTATTTATTATTTATTATTTATTATTTATCATTTATCATTTATCATTTATCATTTATCATTTATCATTTATTATTTATTATTTATTATTTATTATTTATTATTTATTATTTATTATTTATTATTTATTATTTATTATTTATTATTTATTATTTATTATTTATTATTTATTATTTATTATTTATTATTTATTATTTATTATTTATTATTTATTATTTATTATTTATTATTTATTATTTATTATTTATTATTTATTATTTATTATTTTATTATTTATTATTTATTATTTATTATTTATTATTTATTATTTATTATTTTATTATTTATTATTTATTATTTATTATTTATTATTTATTATTTATTATTATTATTAT
>OX418221.1:1709032-1798011 GCA_948455865.1 Conomelus anceps
CAGTACGGTACCTCAAATAAATTATTTTCATTCTTCAGAATTTTTTAAATCATCAAAGCTTTATATTTCAATCGTTTTCAGACTGTTATTTTCATATCGAGAATATTTTAAATTATTAAAACTAAACATATTTATCGTTTTTAGAATATCAATTCATCACACACTGGAGTGTCATGACGTAAAACTTTTTGTCTTGTATTGCCGCTTGAGTCAAACAAATGAACTGACATCTAAAAACTTAGCAAGCAGTAGTGGGCTATTGCCTGTTGTATCTTTACTTGATTGTGTTTCGTAATAAATAGATAAATAAATAAATGAATAAAATTAATTCATGTCAAGTTTATGACGTGGTTATACTCTACAGACTATTTTCAATTTTCAACATTCTTAACACAGTTTTCAATATTTATAGTTGTTTAAATGTGCTTTTCAGCGTGAAGGAAGCTAGCCCATAGCAGGCATCTGTGAAGTCAGATAAAGCTACGAACTCCTGTGCCTTCTTTGTGAGGGTGACCGATTAGCCAACAAAAGTACTTTGTTCTCTGCTACATTATCACTTCCTGGTGGTTCAGAACCCATCTAAAACTGTAGGTCAAACTCATCACTCACCATCATCTAACACATTAACCTTGCAAAGTTCTCAGACCTGTCAGATAGAGACAAGCTACGAACTCGTGGGTCCTCTTTGTAATGGGTGACCGATTGGATTAGCCATCAAAAAAACTTTATTCTCTGCTGTAAAATCATTTCGGTGGCTTGGAACCCACCTAAAACTGTAGGTTCAACTCATCAATCACCATCATCCAGCTCATAACCCTTGCACAGTTCTCAGACCTGTCAGACAAAGACAAGCTACGACCTCCTGGGCTCTCTTTGTAAGGGTGACCGATTGGATTAACCAGCAAAAATACTTTGTTCTCTGCTGCATTATCACTTCCTGGTGGTTCAGAACTCACCTAAAACTGTAAGTCCAACTCATCAATCACAACTATCCAGCTCATTACTCTTGCATAGTTCCCAGACCTGTGAGATAAAGACAAGCTACGAACTCCTGGGCCCTCTTTGTACGGGTGACCAAATGGATTGACCAGAAAAAATACTTTGTTCTCTGCTGCATTATCACTTCCTGGTGGTTCAGAACCCACCTAAAACTGTAAATCCAACACATCAATCACCATCATTCAGCTCATTAACATTGCTCAGTTCTAAGACTTGTCAGATAAAGACAAGCTACAAACTCCTGGGCCGTCTTTGTAAGGGTGACCGATTGGATTAACGAGCAAAAATACACTGTTTTTCTCCTGTAAATTCACTTCCCGGTGGTTCAGAACCCACCTAAAACTGTGAATCCAACTCATCAATCACCATCATTCAACTCATTACCCACGCACAGGTCTCGAACCTATGTGATCTTAATCATCAAAACAATTTTGTATGCATTACAAAACAGATTGCATTGTTCCACTCACTTAGATAAGGCGGTTCACAACCAAATATCCATTTCAGTCTTGTAAATCCCACAGACGTATCACCAGTCTTGTCAGATAATCTTAATACAGAAGAAATATTATACAATTCAGCACAGCCCTGTAATTCAAGTTGGTTCCAGCAATCCTCATCTTCATGGTTAGTTTTTTCGACCACATAAGAATCATCTTCTTCCTGTAAATAATCAAGTTATAAACCAAATTAAACTAATTATAAATTAAAATTAATTATGATGTTGAAGATCCATCTTGTTTCCACTAATATGTATTATAAACTTAAAAAACACTTTTAAATGGAAATTAACTCACGTTATGGAGTGACGGCCGTTTCGCTCTGTTGTCTAGAGCATCGTCAGACGACCCACAGTACACTCCTTAAGTTTATAATAAAATTAATTATAAACTAATAATCAAATTATTATATTATTATTAATGGAAGTGAATGCATAAACCTCCTATAATTGATATTACATCCACTTGTTAAATTAAATACTCATTCTTATGTCTTACTGAATCGACTCAAACGGTTTTGTAAAGAAGCATACAGTCAGTTTGATGAATCATTGTTCAATGAGGATGTACTCTATAATATTCTATTTGAATATATGATTCTCACTAACTTTTACTGGAGATTCTGGAGGAATGCATTTCACTTCTGACGAAGCTTCTCCAGTATCTCCAGTGAAGGTCAGTGAGAATCATTATATTTAAATAGAAATACAGTGTCAGTTTTGATATTAGATTGTTCATCAAGTATTTCGTCATGGAAAAAATCACAGAAGTACTTTATCTTAAAAAGCCAGAAATTATTAATTATTTGTAAGGTTCACTCCACCTATGCAGAAAAAATTGAATCCTATAGATTCCTGAGGAATTGATTCAAATTTCTTTATTTAACAGCAGCAAGATCACCAGTTATGTATTAAGAACTACTGTGAGATCATAAGAAAAAATACATTCTGGTTCCAGTAGCACACAATTAGATCAGATTAATTTATTCATGATAAATTTACAATTTTTTCCAATTGTGTACTTACATACAATATTTTAACATCACATATAAAGTAAATCTGGTTGATACTATCTACATTTTAACAGAAATATTAACAGTGATCTAATGGGTAGAGCTAATGAAATGGAATTCTAAATTATGCATTTACATGAAAAAGCGAAGTTTAGATAAAAATTCGTCAATTCGAGCACTTACTTCAACAATGGCATTTCAACAAATGTGGCTTTTTATTGTAATAAGAATACATTTTGGTTCCAGCAGCAACAATGACATTTAAAAATATTTTGAAGAGACAAATATTATGGTGAAGATTACCTACTCTGATAAGATTGTGTTTTACACAATTACCTTATTTGATTTTCAAAAAATATTAATGATTGTCAGCTTAGCTTACCTTGAACGCAAAGAGATCTTTGAAATTTTCAGCTACCCATAGATACACATTCGAATGGCTATATACAAGAGACAATGTGTTCAAGATTAATCGTAGGTTTAAAAGTTTCTTCAAAAGCTGAAAAAGATATTTGAAAAAGAAATGAATAATTTCAGAGAATCAAACAACAGAGATCAAATAATTTTCATGATCAACAACTCATAAATCACCATCATCCAACTCATTACCCACGCACAGGTCTCAGACCTATGTGGGCTTCATCCTCAAAAAAAAAAAAAAAAAAAATCAGTTATTGGAGATTCAAAAAGTATATAATTTAAAAAGTACTTTACAGAATATGTTTCTATCAAATATATTAAAAATATACTGCAACTCAGTAAATCAAATAATCTTCAAACAATTGATCATTTGAAAGATGATATTCACTTATTAAAAAATATAAAATAATAATGAGCGTACGGCTTTTATTGGTGGGGGAACTCTTACAGGTAATTCCACCTCGCCGTTCAAGCCATGTTATGGAGAAGACCTACAATTTTAGGTGAGTTCCGAACCACCGGGTGGATGATAATAATTGAAAAATAAAATTTCAACTCCATTGTATACAACTGTTCTATTCCAAATAGCAATTTGTGAAATATTAAACTCTAAGTATTTTACTCAAAAATATTTAATATTCAGAAACGTATTAAAGATTTTGTAACTTTTACTCTGAGATTAAGCAAAGCATTAAAAAGAACGATTGAATAAAACTTATTGCTTTTCAGACTGTTTGAAGATTATTAATAGCCGATTTAATAAATATTTAAGGTACTATTCAAAATTAAGTAAATCTCTTAAACATAGATTTTTAATTAAATAATCAGCATTTTAGAAATTGGAAGTTCCTGTAGTCGCTCGAAAGTAAGCTTCTATTATTACAATTGAATTCAAATTACAGTTTTGTATGGAAATAATTACCTCTGCTTTAATTGAGAGCTTTTTCAGGCCAAGAATTTTTTCTCTCTCTCCAATCACAGCCAGGTCATTGACCTGTAAATCTACTATCGCTCTGGGCCAACCAAAACCTAAAAATAGAAATTGATTTACTAAATCATAAAAACTAATTTATTTATATTTTTAACTAAAATATTATTTTTATTTCCAAGTAATTACGGTATTTATAATTTAATAATTGATATAATTGGTATAATAATTGATAATTGATAATTATTGGTATAATAATTGGTATTTATAATTTAATACCAAAATTGACACTGTTGTATTTGAATTATTATTTTTACACACTCATACTGAAGGAATGCATTTTGCTTAGGCTGATGAAGATTCTCTTCAGAAGCGGAATGTATTCCTTCAGTATAAGCGAAATGGGTAAAAATAATACTTCAAATACAACATTGTCAATTTTCATATTATATTATAAATACCGTAATAACTCATGATTTAAATACAAATAGAGTGTCAGTTTTGTATTTAAATTATTCATCAAGCATTGAAAACATCATACATTTATTATCTAATATTAAAACTGACACTGTATTTCACTTTTAAATAATGTTTCACTCACATATATTGGAGATGCTTGAGGAATGCATTTCACTTCTGAAAAGAAGCTTCGTCCCGTTCAGAAGTGAAATGCATTCCTCAAGCATCTCCAATATATGTGAGTGAAACACAGTGAATATTTATTTAAAAGTGAAATACAGTGTCAGTTTTAATATTAGATTGTTCATTAAGTATTTCGTCATGGAAAACATCACATTTATTATTTTAAAATTCTATTAGTAGTATCCATTCTTAATTATTTTATTAGTTATTCATATTTCTTGAGACACAAATAACAGTTGTAACAGATTCACAACAATGAATTGATACTTGGATGGCCGAATGATGAAATAAACAAACATGAACAATGAAAATTGAGCAAATTATAAGTAAAACAAGAATAAAATTGAAAAATGAATTGAATTTGAAAAGTACTCAAGGAAGACTATAGAGAATTGAATAATAATAAAATTGAAAGCGTTACCTTCTGCTTTCTTATCTCCAGGTTTGAATTCAGTACAAAGTGTAAGGCACTCAAGTTTAGCTATGTCTTTACTACCGGTTAAAGCAGCATCCTGTATCTTCACTGTCAAGAACTGGAAAAATTGATATTGAAAAATATAAAAGGACAATTGGGTTATATTTCTTGTTAAGTAACATGAAATTCATGATAACATAGATTTTAAAAGCTTCCTACTTAGTTTGAGAGGATTGAATCACAATAGAACTACTTAGTTTGGGCACATGTTAATTATTTGGAACATTTTCGTCACATCATTCACGTTATTAATAATAATTTATTCAGTATAAATTGATAGCACTTTGAGGAATTCGAAATTAATTCTGTTTCTATATATTTGTCAGTTTGTTGAATTGTCAGTTACTTCAAACCAGTGGTGGTCCCAGGGGGGGGGGGATGGGAGGGATATATCCCCCCCCCCCGAAATATGAAGATGGTTCCCCCCTTAAAAAAGAATTTATTCATAATTTTGTATGTATAGGCTTTGCGAGAAATAAATTTAATCTGTGTCATTGTTACTTGTTAGCTAGAAGAATAAAAAAGAAGGATGTGTACATCCTTAAAACCATTACATTGTTGTGTAACAATCTGAGTATTTTTTGGCTATTCCTTCGTAACTTACATGTTAAAAATAGGGCCTAACCATAAAGAAAAAATTCGCAGTGAACACTTTATTTATTTTTGATTTCATAATACGTTTATTTAACTGAACTTTGTCATCATGCTCATTAGCTCGTTAAATAATCACATTTACTTTAAATCAATTTTCTTTGTGTAGCTAAAGGAAATCAAAGGAAAAACACATACTATGGTTGGGTCCTATTTCACCTAGGTACAATAAACTTTAAATGAAAAACTATTTTATTAGCTAACATAAATAATATTAGCTTGAGCATATTTTAGAGCTCAAATACATATAAAAATACATTTTTAGGCTTTAAATTCCACATTTGTTTCCGGGGGGGGGGGGACCCAGACCCACCGGTAGTCATCCTCCCCTGAAATGAAATCCTGGGACTGCCACTGCTTCAAACTAACTTGTGAGAAAATACACGTTTATTCATATTATAATACAATTGATATTACGAATTAAAAATATACTTTTAGCAGAAAGAAACAAGAGCTGTTCATTAATTTTGTCCATAATGATTTTCAGAAATATAGTGAGATTTCTGAAAGGCTTTTTTACTTACCTCAGGAATAATTGGGGAAATATTATACAAAAGTTCAAAAGTGGACCCATATTGGCCGGGCGAGAGATCTTCGGCTCTTGAAGACGGCCTCGTCGGCCTCTGTCGTTCTCTGGCAAAAGCATAGAATCCATCGTTCATGACCGCTTTGGTGTTTTCTAGTCCGATGAAAACTTTCTGCACATGAAATGCAAATGAAAATAATTTATTATTTTTATTTATTTTATT
The DNA here is from genome assembly GCA_948455865.1 of Conomelus anceps. Lineage (NCBI taxonomy): Eukaryota > Metazoa > Arthropoda > Insecta > Hemiptera > Delphacidae > Conomelus > Conomelus anceps. Next base: position 1,715,409 of record OX418221.1, read on the forward strand.
AAATCTGTTACTTGAAATCTATGGGTCGCCCCAGTCCATTATGGATTATTATTATTTGTCCACTCACAAATCATTTAGACAGTGCCTTCGATTGTTTTATCAAAGAGACTAGTTCAAAGTGGACACAATTTTAATTATAAATAGCAAGATTTATAGTGCAGGCAGGTAATGGAAAAGTACATACTGTAATTAATTCATATCATATTATTGTGTTAAAATTTATATTTTCACAATTTTGTATTAGGCCTATAATGAAGATTCATTCATTTAAAATAATAATAGAAAACTAGACGTGTTTTTTAGGTATCAATTTTGTTATTATTTTGCTATAAATATTCAGTTGTATCTTTTAAACCAATAGCCTATACTAACATTTATTTTAATATCCTAACATTTGTATAATGAGCAGAACAGATATGTTTTTTTCAGGTTTCTTGTAGTATACATGCTATTTTTTAATTCAATGTCTTATATGATATTGGCATTTTAGAGATGCACCATCCCTCAGCACAAGCTTTGCTTAAAGAGGGATGTAACAATTATTTAATTTATGATGTTCTATGTAGATATTCATTATTATGATAAGAAGTGATGTGATTTTTGTTTGAATATATGAATGTCTTATTATGTATTGTTGACAATAAATAAATTGAATTAATTGAATTGAATATTACTATTCCAGGGAAGACTACGGGCATTACGCCCAAAACAGACTTCACTAATGTTAACAATACAATTCATTGAACGGCTATATACAATAAAGCACATACAATTAATTCACAAAGCAATAAGTATAATGAAAGTAGAAAAAAAACTATTGAAAGAGTAAAATAATTAAAATAACCATTGAAGGTAAGGTAGAGATAATTTAAGAATAACGAAAGGTTTACAGAATCAAAGTTAATAGTAACAAAATAGGTATTGCTATAAAAGAGTAATCAAAGTGATCTTAAATGTACGCTTATAAAAAAATATTTAACGAATGTAGGTTATTGATTGAATAGTAATCAAAGCTATCAATAATATGGCCTTGGATTATTTACTGTTGAAGATGACCAGTCCGCAGTCTCACCTACCTTACAAATTAGGTAAAAGTTCTTTTGTAATAAGAAATACGGTAAAATTTGTACCATTGTCAGTCTCAAGAATGTTGGTATACTTTGCACTATTCTAATCTCACTTGGCTTATGGGATAGAGTTATGGGGAAGCACTGCGGACTTGCACTTTCAAAAAATATTTAAACTGCAAAAAAGAGCTATCCGCTATTAGGCAGGGCTTAAGTATAATGAGTCATGTAGATAGGACTTTGTAAGATTGAATATTCTTACTCTGCCATCAATTTATAATTACAAACTATTAATTTTCACCCACAATTATATCTCAGAACTGGCCACAAATGCTGACAGACTCAATAATAATACTAGAGGTAGAAATAAACTAGCTTTGAGACAAAATAAGTTGCAACTGTATGAGAAAATGCCTTCTTACATTAGAGCAAAGCTTTACAATAGCTTTGCAGTCCCTGTCAAATATGAACATATTTAAAAATATATTGTACAAATTGCTTGCCGCGAAAGCGTATTAAAGTGTAAAAGATTTCTTTAGTTTAGAGTAATATCTAGTCATAAGATTTCAGTGCCCTCTATCCTTTGCTATTTTTAAAAACAAATGTTTGTACCTGCTCTCTTCATGTTCAGTTCGTGTTTATTTTCTGCGTGTGTATTTTCAATTATTTTTAAAAAACCTATGAATTTTGAATTTATTTATTTGTTTCCAGCATAATATTACAAAAATATTACAAATAAAAATACAAAGAAAAATAACAAATACATTATTGTGTACGAATCATAATATTATTGAAACAATAATATTATGGACCTACTGGTCTGTTTGTGAGTTGTTTGAGTTCGTTTTAAATTTTTTATAAGTATTGGAAAAAATATTAGAATAATTCAAAAAGGAAGAGATAAGCTGCGTTCTAGTTGGTCCTGTTTGTAACGGTGACCGATTAGATTGGCCAGAAAAAAAGACACGTTCCCTGCTGTGAGAAATCACTTCCCGGTGGTTCGGAACCCACCTAAAACTGTAGGTCCAACTCATCAATCACCATCATCCAACTCATTACCCACGCACAGGTCTCAGACCTATGTGGGTTTCATACTCCCAAAACAAAATTTAAAAAAAAAATTTATCCATAAATTACAAAATCATGGAAGAAAAAAAAACAATTTATGACGATATTCAACTTTTTATTGTATTATAATTATGCTGTGTTGAATAAATGAATAATCTTATCTTATCGTAGGCCTACTCGCTGGACAGATCAAGATGGCGTGCTGTTTGGAAATGATATGTCAACTTCCAATTTATTACTGTTAGCTGTCCAATTATAGTATTATTATAGCATCTATTCACCACAGTAATGAAATGAGTAGTATTTTATGTAAAGTTTATCCTCCACAACAAAATGATCAACATTTTTCGGATGGCTAGTGCTGACTGATTTCTTTAAAGAAGAGTGTATCCGTTCTCACTGCGTTTGACTTTCTCATCCTAATTCACAGCATCATTTCCTTCAAAATAGATTGCACTTTTATTATCTTATCAAATCCGCGTTCTGGGAAACCGAAGTTTTAATTAAATTTATTAGTAAATTTCACGATACACACCTGCACAGACAATGGACCCTGCGCAAAGACAGTAGCTTCGGCGGTTAACGCCACCGACAATTCAGCCAGGAAAGCATCAGGTGTGCGCGAAGAATTCTTGCGCGTTTGCGCATGCGTACTCTGCGCATGTCTCAGTAGACGCGCAGTTGTGGCTCCAATGGCAACGTTGACAAGCAGCGAGCGCGCACTGTGCATCACCGAGCCATCAATGTGCAGATCGGTGAGAGTTGTATGCAGAAGCCATTCGGGCGATTCAGGTCTTAACAGCATGGCAGTGATCGAACGCACGTGGACAGCCATAAACTACAAAAACATGACAAAAAACAAATAAAATCGTTTATTACTTGAAATTATTACAAGAAAATAGAATTATTTTCATGCTTTTACACTCTCAAGATGAACGAGAATAGAATATTTTATTAGCCCAAAAGAATATTTTCAATCTCAGTCTCTCTTAAATCTTATTTTCCTTTGTCGTTTTTGGTCTCAAAATTAACCTTCTCAGGTTTTGAAAGAAAAGTATTATTTTTTGCAAGTTCACATGGTTATCAGAAGTTTTAAATATTTGATATTCTGTACAAATAAGTGAATTAAAATATATGACTCACTGCTAGCGCACAAACCCATGCTTATGCTAGCTTTATCTCATTAAGATAGACTTAGATGTATGTTTTTGCTTTTTTGTATAAGTTATTGTATTATTATTTCTTGAGTTTATTGAAAATTAGAAAGGTATTCAATTTTGTAAAATTGCTGAAAAATGAGAATAAATTGAATTGAATTTGAAATATCACATACTGGGAAGTGATAGCCGAGTGCCGTAGCAGGTATATGTTCAATCAGAAATAAGCTACGAAACTTCTTGGCGCTCTTTGTACGGATGACCAATTTGATTGGCCAGCAAAAAATACTCTGCTGTAAAATCTCATTCCGGCGGTTCGGAACCCACCTAAAACTGTAGGCCCAACTCATCAATCTTTTTCCTTTCCTTGTAGTGGCGAAATGTGGTTGTGACAATTTCGTCTTATTATTCATCATCGATCACCATCTTCCAATTCATTACCCACGCACAGGTCTCAGACCTATGTGGGCTTCATCATCCGGAAAAAAGAGATACATAGGCAAGTCAACATAAAACTAGATACAAATAATTCATTATAGTCACTTAATCAATTAGACAATTAAGAAATTTTAAAATCCTAGTCAATTTTCTGTCGTGCAAGGGGTTACTCAAGAGGAATGTTTGTAATATATGTTTGAACTCCCTGTGATGAAGTTGCCTCACCTCAATGGAAAGTCTGTTCATGAGCTTAATTGACGCATTTGGGGGACTTGGCGTTTTTTTTATGAAGTCTACTTCGGGTTACATTTAGAGGTTGTAGATCCAATGTTTATATTGTGAAATCGTTCCATAATGAAAACAAATTAGAAGTTGTCAACTTTCACTTTATTGATACAAATGAATACAGGACCATGGTTTCATGTCTTACCAACACATCCTCGGCTGTACTAAAGAAGCAGGAGGCTTCTTAACAACAAAACTTGGTAGCCAAAGGCTACTTGATAGCTAGAAAGTGAATATGGTTATATTATGGTTAAACTCAACTTGAGTTTATTAAAATTAACAGATTGAAATAAAAATAAAATAAAATAAAATTGGATAATAAAAATTAAAATAAAATTAGAGAGAGTAATATCTTAACCTATTGAAACTTAATATTCTGAACCAGTCTTGAAATTTATCATAACCACTCTAGTCCTGACTGAAGTCTATACTATTTTCAATCTGTCTGCAACTATTTGTCACTGTGTCTATCAATTACCTTGTTCCTAGCCTATATTAAATGGAAGTAATTAAAAGATTCTAGTAAGCCACACTACTAGAAACCTGAAACTTACAGGGGAGCTTCAAAGCAAAGGAAACAATATTCTAACCTATATTTAAACTGACTAATAAAAATCTGATAACCAAAATTCAACCCCATTAATCTGTGCATCCTGTCCACATTCTTGTCCAACTATTTGCCTCTATTCATAGCTTATAATTTTATAAGGAAGTCAATAAAAATGTGAACATACTAGAATGTCACTCTACTAGAGCTTATAGTAGAGTGACATTCTAGTATGTTCACATTTTTATTGACTTCCTTATAAAATTATAAGCTATGAATAGAGGCAAATAGTTGGACAAGAATGTGGACAGGATGCACAGATTAATGGGGTTGAATTTTGGTTATCAGATTTTTATTAGTCAGTTTAAATATAGGTTAGAATATTGTTTCCTTTGCTTTGAAGCTCCCCTGTAAGTTTCAGGTTTCTAGTAGTGTGGCTTACTAGAATCTTTTAATTACTTCCATTTAATATAGGCTAGGAACAAGGTAATTGATAGACACAGTGACAAATAGTTGCAGACAGATTGAAAATAGTATAGACTTCAGTCAGGACTAGAGTGGTTATGATAAATTTCAAGACTGGTTCAGAATATTAAGTTTCAATAGGTTAAGATATTACTCTCTCTAATTTTATTTTAATTTTTATTATCCAATTTTATTTTATTTTATTTTTATTTCAATCTGTTAATTTTAATAAACTCAAGTTGAGTTTAACCATAATATAACCATATTCACTTTCTAGCTATCAAGTAGCCTTTGGCTACCAAGTTTTGTTGTTAAGAAGCCTCCTGCTTCTTTAGTACAGCCGAGGATGTGTTGGTAAGACATGAAACCATGGTCCTGTATTCATTTGTATCAATAAAGTGAAAGTTGACAACTTCTAATTTGTTTTCATTTAGAGGTTGCCTGAATCGTGTATCATATGAATGTGTAGTACTTCTCATCACCATTTTATCTGGGTTGATTTTTAAAAACAATAAACACTGCATAATAATAGCTTATTACTATGGAAAGATTGCATTTTTTGCTAACAGACTCTAACGGTCAGTGACAAAGTCAAAAAATTACACAGAACACAGCATCAATTACTAAAAATTGGAAAAACTCTTGCAGAAAAGAAGGGCCTAACATGCAAAAAATCAAATCATTTATTCCTCAGAATTTTTAAAAGAATATCAAATGATTTTAATGCTTTTACACTATAAGATAAACCATATTACTACAAAAAGATTGAATTTTTTGCCAACAAACACTATTTTGCCAACAAACACTGTTTTGCCAAAAATGTCAAACAATTTTTTTGCCAACAATGTCAAAAATATTACACAAAAAAACAACAATTAATTAGAAAAACACTCTTGCAAAGAGTAGAAGGGCCTGTCTAACTTGACAAAAAAAAATCAAATCGATAATTCCTCGAAATTATTACAAAAATATAAAATGATTCTGTTTTTAAACTACATATATATAAACCATTTTACTATAGATAGATTGCATTTTTTGCCAAAAAGACACTAACAGTCACTGAAAACGATAAATATTACACAAAAAACATCACAAATTATTAAAAATTAGAGAAATTCTTGCAGAGAGTAGAAGGGCCTGTGTAACTTTCAATTTTTTTACTGTAATGGCATTGGCGGTTGGAATCCATTTATCAAATGTTTCATTTGAAAAATCTACCTTAAATCCTGATGCAAGGCACGGGTGAACCACTAGTTTTAAATAAAGTTATAATTTTTCCTGGATTTCTTGTTCCATGACGAACTGCGTTGTTAATATTAACTTTTCATGTGAAATTTAACGACTTGCAGTCAAATGACTTGACTATGACTAAATGACTTGACTAAATCACTTGACTGCAAGTCGTTAAATTTCACATGAAAAGTTAATTATAATTTTTCTTTAGGTAACATTTCATTTAAATTGTCCTGAGCAACGCTGACCATTACAACAATTCTATCTTATATTTTATTCTGAATGAACAGAAAATACCTGTGCAAACGTGATCACCAGCGGAGGTATTTTCTGGTCGTGGAAGGAGAGTGGAGTGTTCCATCTGGAGGACGGAGTGTCCATTTCTCTCCTGCCGACGACATCTTTGTTGATTCTCACATTTTGAATGATCACCGAGACCAGCTTTGTTACTTCACTACTGAGGAAACTGCTGCGAAAGCCGATTCTATCGATATGCTGGAAATAATTATAACAACAGAATCATTAATGGAGACATTAATGTGACCAAGTAGATTGGCCAGCAAAAAAGACTGTGTTCTCTGCTGTAAAATCACTTCCCAGTGGTTCGAAACCCACCTAAAACTGTAGGTTCAACTCATCAATCACCATTATCACTCATTACCCGCGCACAAGTCTCCGATCTAAGTGGGTTTCATCCTCAAAAAATAAAAATTAAATACTTATTATAAAGAGCTACTGCAGTCGCGGTCGCGCGCCACCGACACAGTAGCTCAGGCAAGCCACATTAAGCGATACATGCAATTTATATGGACTTTCGGTGGTTCGGAACCCACCTAAAACTGTAGGTCCAACTCATCAAGCACCATCATCCAACTCATTACCCACGCACAGGTCTCAGACCTATGTATGTGGGCTTCATCCTCAAAAACAAAAAACTTTCTTTGTAGTGGTGATATTGTGGTAGGTATCCATAACGAATAAAAATACGAAATTTTCACAACCACATTTATTAAGAAATAATGAGAAACTAGTTTCGGTTGTTATGCCATTATCAATCTCGAACAAACTCAATGTATATGGAGCTTATTATACTGAGCCACAGGTTAGGCCACGCCACTGGCCACTGGCCACTCGATTCGCCTACCCTTGCTTCTAGTGGCAAGCCCGTGCGAATGTCACCTTGGCAGCCAACAATTGTTAATGAATATTAAGACGAGGTTGTCACAACCGAAGTTGTTATAATTTTAATGTGGTTGTGAAGACTTCGTCTTATTATTCATTATGGATATCTTCCGCAATACCGTATCACTTTCGCCACTACAAAGAAAGCCAACTATTGTTTGCTATGAAGCTAATGTATTTGCTCCTGTATTTTTAGTATTCTTTTTCCTCATCTTTTCCATTTTATTCCATTTTTTATTTTTTACTTCTTTCATTTTTATCTAGCTTGTTTATGATTTGTTTAGTATTCGTTTCCCAACCATCAAGTTTTGTAATCGATACATTTTTTATAAAATCGATGCATTGAAGCTTTAAAATATTGTGTTATTGTATTGTTGTGTAATAGAAAAAATATTTGAGTTTATTATACAAAAAATTGCATCAAAGGTCATATTTTTTTTATTTTTCTCAATTTATAACAATATCTGCAGCAATATAGAAAAAATGATGATTAACCATTAGAAGTTTTAGAATTAAAAATTCTCATGAAAGCTGCATCAGAATAGAATTTATTGCATCAAAGGTAATATTCTTCGTATATCAAAAACCCCCCAGTGTTACTTAATTTATAACAAAATCTGCAGCAATATATATAGAAAATAATGACTCACCAGTAGAAATTTTAGAATTGAACAATTCTCATGAAAGCTGCTTCACACTAGAGCTCTCAAATTTTTTCATGGTAATAATATTATGAATGGCATTTTTTATATTCCAATTTATTTATTTTATAGATGGAATAACAATGAAGTGACGATGTAATAGACAATGAATTATTTATTTCATAATAAACTTAATGAAGCTTTTTTTTAAGTAAGTCTTTAATATGGATTCACCTCAAATGTTGTGTATTTCAAGGAACTGAGAGCTGTACCAGTTATACCAATATTATTAGTTGCAGTTTTCTGTAGGTGAAACAAACGGTTGATCTCAAACTCAGTTGAACCTTAAACATCTATATTAATATTATACATGACAGTATTAATATTATATAACTATATAAATATTAGCATACATATAACTTACCACTGATACTCCATTTTTGGTAATATGGACATCGTGAAGGGTGAAGTAAGGTATACCAATGCGTCCAATACGAGCTTCAATATGAAATCTACGTTTTATGATCCAACTTAGAAACTGAGGAAAAAGCCTGGAAAAATTTATTGGATGAAGATTAATTTTCCAGGGAATTATCAACACTATCAAGACTTTTTTACAAGGCATACTTGACAGTAACATTCTACAAATTAGTAGACGTTGACATAAAGGGCTTTTATAGTCTACAAATATTTCTTTAATAATTGTGTTATTCTTTATTTTTATTATTTGTATTGAATTGTTCCTTTTTTTAATCATGCAAATGTTAATGGTGTAAAAAATAGTAATTGTTTGGGTAAATAACTTAAATTATTATTAATAACAATTTAAAATTTCAATCTGTGATGTTTTTCATGACGAAATACTTCATGAATAATCGAATGAAGCTTCTCTTTAGAAGTGAAATGCTTTCCTCCAGTATAAGTGAGTAAAAATTATAATTTAAATAGAAATAAAGTCAGTTTTTATATAAGATTGAGATTTTTAAGATCTAACTTATTCGAGATCTACTGAGTCTTTAAATTAGTTGGCGTTAAAGTGGATTACATAGGTGAAGATATGGTTAAAAATTTAAGCTACTTCACTCTGAGTGAATTTTCAATGTTGGATAATAGCATGGTGTGTAGCTACTTCTAACCACTTGAGTCCACCTGTGAAGTGTGAAGCCTTCTTTCACCAGTGCTTTGTTTGTTTTATTTCATCTAATGTTTTAAATACGTTGTCAATTGACTTGGTCTCTATTTGACATGTTCTTTTTAGGACATGTCATTGGTCTGGCTGTATGTAATCATATACATATTATTACTTGTGTTTCCTCAAATGAAGACACATATAATACTCGCGCTACTCATGAATCTACCGTGATATATCATTTTGTGGTATATCGTGATATATCATTGTACACTCAAGTGTGCTCACCTTAAAATTAATTGGTTTCTACTGAGCACAAGCCAACCTAACCCAACTTGAAAAGAAGCAATCGATAACTTACCAAGTGAATGCGTAGTAAATCAATACACAAATTACTATAAGAACGCCCAACTTATCCATCAAGAAAAGACGTTATCCATTTAGAAGAGTATTGACATTCCAAGAATCCTGAAAAGAGGTTATGTTGATAACCTAAAATACCGAACTCACACAATTCAATAGACAATTATCAACAAGGTGAGTCATTATCAGCCCTGCACATTTATTCTAATAATGACGACTGAAATTCCACGTTGATTAAAATCAGTATTACTAGCTTAAACAGGACAGAAAATAATAAATATGAATTCCAATAACGCTAGCAGGAGCAGACGAAAGCAGAACGTAAAAATCAAACGATCAGCTGTTAGCAGATGGCAAGCGTTGTGCAAGCAGTGTGACCAACATGATACACGAAAAGTCCCAGTACTAAATGCAGGACTGCAGAAGCGGTGGAGTTCAAAAACAGAATACTGTACTGAATACTCATATGGAAGGAACATTTTTGCTATTTGAGAGACTTTTATCATTCAAAAATTAAATAAAACAACGGAAGGTAATCTCTTGGTTCAATTTGAATCAATTTCATTATTTTTTAAACCATTAAAAACGTTATTTTTTATAATTTTATTGTGTAGCATAGTACCATTTTGATTGCATACTATTACAATAAATAGCCATAAACTGTTACCCCGTGACTCATTTCCAAACTAAATACAGGAATACATTTTTGAGTTTCTTCATGTCCTCATTTCATTCTAAGTTTCTATCATTTATAACTACTCTAACTTCTAATTTTCTTATCTCTTTATTACTTACATTATTGTTATCATTCTAATTATTTCCTCATGGCTACCTGTTTCTAGAGGCGTTCCACAGAGTTCAATTCTAGGGCCTACATTATTTACATTATAATTATATAAATGACATTGTCCATGTTTTTTCTCATTGTCAATTTCATCTTTTTGCTGACGATCTACAGGTGTACTCTCATTTTAAACCTCAAGAATTTATGAGTGCAATTGAAAAACTAAATGAGGATATAATGGCAGTTGGTGACTGGGTAAGGAATCATGCTCTTTGTTCAAATGCAGCCAAAACAAAGCCAATACTTATATGTCATCCTCGTCTACGATCTAGTCTTGATTTATCCATCGCCCCTATATGTTATCCATCAATGGACAAAACTTACAGTTTCATGAGACAGTTAAAAGTCTTGGTGTTCTCATCAACAACACCTTTAGATGGAGTCATCATGTGCAATTAATTTGTAGACGGATTTTCGCCAGTATACATGCATTAAAAAGAGTACGGGATTGCCTGCCAATTAACATGAAACTCATGCTCGAGAAATCATTGGTATTTCCTCTGTTCTCATACTGTGATGTTGTATACAATGATATGACTGTGGAGCTGTCCTCAAAACTTCAACGTGCACAGAACTACTGCATGAGATTTGTCTATAATTTGAGAAGGGATGACCGTATATCAGGTTATTATCAGATGTCTTCAATTTTAAAATTGAATGATCAGAGAGCACTACATGTGATTTTGTTGACTGGAAAGATATTGATGTACAAGGAACCTCACTATCTGTACAATAAATTACATCAATTGTCACAGGTAAGTGTTAGAGAGACGCGAGGTCGATCTCACTTGCTGGTAATTCCCAGACACAGAACTGTTTGTTACAACCAGTCATTCCTTGTCTTGGCATCAAGGTTATGGAATTTGCTACCTCCTCAAACCAAGATGTTGTGTGGCCGTCCCTGTTTCGCCCGAGCCGTCACTGTGTGGTAGGCTGGCGGTGGCGGTGGCGGTGGCGGTGGCGGTGACGGTGGCGGTGACGGTGACGGATAGGGGTGCCCATCATACTTCATACCATTAACAAATATTACCATAAATAACATTATTTATTCAAGCATTCATTTTCATCTAAATAATTTATTCATTTCTACATATTTTCAAAGTTTTTTCCCACTTTTTTTTTGTCAGGAATGATCAAATCTATACACATTATTTTTACAATATTGCAGCTGTGAAATAAGCGTGAATGGGAGTGTGAATGTGTATCAATTTTTTTTTGTCTTCCTACTAGTATTGTTGAACTTAACCGTTATTAATTTTATTATTATTATTTTGTTTTGGTTTGTATTACAGTATTGTTACCGTATATTCATTGTAAATCATGGACGTGGTTAAGTGGAAGAGTAGACTTTTCAGTCCAAACTTTGCCACGTCAAGGAAAAATAAATAAACTATTCTATTCTATTATTTAATTCAATTCTTATTAATTAATTAGTTTATAATTAATCAATTCAATTGAAATAAATTAATTTAATCTCAATGAATTACCTCTGAAATTTTCCCAATATTCTAAGTAGTCCATTTTTATTAATTATTATGCAGAAATACAATGAATAAATCACAGGAAACACAATTTAGCAAAAACATCATTGAAACTATTGTGGGGAGAAAATTATCTCCAGTAATATAATAGCATATTCACCGGATATTAAATCCCTAACAGTGTATGTACAACGTAGGGTTTGAAGTTCACTCAAGGCTTCATTATACTCAAATCAGATAAGTATAAAAGTACGCCTATACTCAAGTAAAGTGGGCTTGAGTATAATCAAGATATTTCATATTTAAAAGGTGATAATCCATTTTTATCATGGAGTTAATCAGTTTATGAATAAACTAGCTTTTGATTTTTAAAATAATGTAATGAGACTGAATGGAATGATTGTCAGAAAATGAGACGCTATTATACTTATCTTATATTGCACTACCAAAGCCCTCTCCCAGAGATAACTGGAGATTTCAACATGAATTATTTTTAACATAATAATAAAATAATTAATAATTAATCAATGATATATAGAATAATTTCATCATACAAACTGCTAGCTGTTGATTTCTTGAAATATTATAATTATGTTGTATTTTAATTGTTTCAGTTCTGTTCATTCTTTATCTATTCAATTTGAATTATTTCATCTATGTTCAATTATATTCATTCATATTCCATTTTATTTCAAACTGTTTCATCTGTGTAATCAGAATAATTGGCCGTAAGTCTTTTAAAACCTATAACTGTTGGAATCTTTGATATTTTCCTAATATTGTCGTATTTGAATTTGCTCATAAAAAATTAATATTCTAATCCATTTTGAACTGTTTCATCTCTTTAATCGGAATAATTGATTAATCAGTGTGAAATCTATTGGAATCTAATTGTTGCAATCTTTGAAATTTTTTGATATTATTTGAGTATTACGTTTCATGGCACTAATAATGGCTTGATGACCTCACCCTTTTTGATATGGTCTTATTTAAATATTACGTTTTATGACAATAACAATGGCTCCATGACCTCACCCTAAAAAGCTTCAATCAAAAGATCTGTGATTTTTCCGCTTTTCTTAGACACATAGTGGTTATTTTTCTCATGTTGGTAAATATTATGAACGTAGTCCTGAAATTCATACAGTTTCCACTTGTCGTGAATAAGGTATTACTTTTTAATATCAAAACTGACAATGTATATCTATTTAATATATGATTTTCACTCGCTTATACTGGAAATACAGGAGGGGTGCACTTCACTTCTAAAGAGAAGCTTCATCAGCCTCTTTAGCTTGAGGCTGATGAAGCTTCTCTTTAGAAGTGAAATGCATCCCTCCAGTATCTTCAGTATAAGTGAGTGAAAATTATATAATTGTAAAATAGAAATAGTTTTGATACAGACCGTTTCACGGTGCTTGGCGTCTCGCTGGTGGCAGGGGAGGCAGTGCGAGAGAGACAGAAAGTCTTTCCCACCACGCTTCCCCACCAGTCGTAAAGTACAGTCGCATCCAATACACTCACTGCTGGACTTTTTAGCGGTAGCGGACTTGGAGAATATTTGAACTTGACTGTACCGTGAGGCAGCAGGTACAGTAGTGGGAGAAAGCGCTCAGCGCGCATGCTCCATATCGAGACGCCATGCACCGTGAAACGATCTGTATTAGATTGTTCATCAAGTATTTCGTCATGGAAAACATTACAAGTATTACTTTCTATTATTGAGTTTTATTTTCATACAAGTCCACTGTTAAAAAAAGGGTAGAAAGTGATTGTTTTTCTAATGGTAGTAAATATTATGAACAAAGTCCTGAAATTGATATAGTTTGACTCACCATGGAAACGGTATCACGTTTTATTATTGAGCTATTGTCGTTTTCATACACACAAGTTCGCAGCTAAAAAGGAGGATAGAAAGTTGCAAAGCAGCGCTGCTCTGTTGTGGGGAATTTCGTTGAATTGTTTGCCACTCGAGTCGCTTTTGTCGAGTTTTTTCTCTCTCCAAAAAGTAAAACAACTTATGAGATTCGAAAGCAGGGTCAACGTCAGCTGCCGGAGTTGGCTTGTTGTTTCTTTCGGATATTTCTCTTGAAATCCATCTCGTTGGTTCCACACAACATTTCTCGCAAATTTTCGTTCTGGTTGACGTAAGTGGTCTATGAAAGAGAGAGAGAGAGATAGAGAGAGAGTGAGAGAGATAGAGAGAGAGAGACGAAAGAGAGAAACCCATGAAAGATGAGAGAGACGAAAGAGGGAGCAAGCATATGAAAGAGAAGATTGCAAGACGTAGATTTGTTCGAAAATATTTCGGCTGTTTGTTTATCGAGCAGCAAACTTTTACAAAAGAGTTGTGCATGAATAGTCTGAGAAATATAAGTTATTCTTTTGCTCAAAATCTGTCCTGTATTGAAGGGGGCGGGGCCAAAGGTGCTTTTGCTTCAATACTATTGTTGATGTGAAATTGGCGTGAACACTTTTCTGATTTCAATTTCGTTTTGAAAGAGAGAGTAAGTGGGTGAGTGGGCGAGAGCGAGAGATAGCGTGTGTGAGAGAAAGTGAGTGGGAGAGAGAAAGAGAGAAATTGGCTGCCTGGAGCAAACCAGAAATAACGCAAACTCCTGTAAAACTCGGCGTTAACTTCCTAGTACAGTAGCTAGATCTGTTATTTTATCTTACATTTTCTAATAGTTTACAATCTAAATCTCAAATAATTACCTTAACGCTCATCCTATTAATATTGATTGATAAATTTGAATTTATTGCAAACAATTTTAAATTATTACAACCATAGCAAAAGTCGAATTACAATTATTAGAAACATATTAAAAATATCAACTTGCAAAAAATATAACATTGTCACAAATGTCCATTCAATAATTAAATGAGTGTTGTACTCAGCATAGAGTAACCAATAGTTCTGGGCTTGTTTACTCTCACCAGAATAATTGAAAATGTATTAAAAAATGTCCGTAAGTGCTTCGATTCGTTACAGAATTGAAGATGATAGAAGTTGACAGTTACTTTAAAATCAGTTTACTTATTCAAAAATTCATAATGACAGATGGATAGAATTATCTGGGTTCATTCGATCACTCATGCATCGGAACGTGTCAAAGATATCAAATATATTAAAATCTAAAAGCACAAAGTTCCGGATAACCAAGTTCACAATGCTTCTCAAACCCAAAGATACTGTCTAAATACTTATGTCCAAGGTGGGAAATGACAGGAACTGCTTTACAGTGAAAAAATTTGAAGATCATCTTGTTGAATACCTTCATTCTACTTGTAAATTGATGGGGGCTCATGTAAAATAAGCTGAAAATCGAATAAAATTAGTTAGAAGTAGCTAATTACATTATTTTCTTAGATATTCAACAAAATCAGCTAAAATGCCCCCCCCCCCCAAATAAACACGCTTTTCAAGTTTGAAGCGGACAAGCTCGACTTATCGTTCAATAAACCCGTACTTTTTGGTACCACCACCAGGCAGTGAGCATGGTAGGGGCCAACTTGTTCTTGCAGTGCCTCCGCGAACTGAGTCGGCTTGAGGGCTTGTAATGTGAAGACTCGCTGGCTTGTTAGCTAGTAAACATTACATTATTTTCTCAGATATTCAACAAAATCAGCTAAAATGCCCCCATATATCTAGGAAACTCTTTTTTTTTATCTTACTCATCCTTTTCCGATAACATACATCCAATTTCAGCTAGTAAAGAAGCCCAATGTAATCGTGAAATTTCCTTTCCTTAAACTCAATCATCCTTCCCTGATCGCAGCTAGCTACTACGGCCAGTTTCAGCTAGTAAACAAGCCCAATGTAAACGAGAAAAGTTCTTTTCTCGAACCCACTCATCATCCCCCGAATGCAGTTGACCAATACCAGTTTCACGCGTTCTATGGAATAAATCAATTTTTACGTTAACAAATAAATCAATTTTTACGTTGATGAAATTTATAGCCAGTAAGTTGTCGAGAGCAGACAGCAGGTCCAGCGTGGATTTTGGTTGCAGATGCAGAGATGCTCTACAGCCAACCGGATGGTGAATCCAGCTGAAGGTGTATGTATGGTCGCCGTTACCGGCAATAGCGATTCGCCTCCACCGCGAATTTCAATGTCAACCATCAACGGAACGCAGAACAATGGCGGAGGGAGCGTATTTTGGTGTCATAAATCAGCCGCGTCTTTGCTTTAGCTTTCCAAAGACCTGGTTTTAACGGATTTATCGATCTAGATATCTTGATCGATGACTGGCGACAACTTGTAGCTGTCCTTGTGGAGGCCACAAACTGATGAGGACATTCAAATTGAAATTTACTACAAGATAGCATAAATAATGTACAAATATTGCACTAAAGTGTTGTTTCTGTGCTAAACATTCTGCATTATCAATATTATTATTATTATTATTATTATTATCATTATTATTAATATTATTAATGATTTTGTTTTAATTTCTGCAATTTTGAAATAAGAGAAAACACTGTAATATCGATATAAACATGAGCTAAATAGAGTAAGAAAAATATATTGTGCTGTCAATTCAAGTCATGCTTCATCCTTAAAACCAAATAATATTATTATTATCGATATTTAATTTATAACCCGATAATTCTATTGAATTAGCTGATCAATGTGACATCCTACTTGCAGCTTGTTTCATTCCATTTCATATCTGTGATGTTTTCCATGACAAAATAGGTACTTGATGAACAATCTGATATGCAAACCGACATTGTATTTCTATTTAAATTATGATTATCCTCTAGTATAAGTGAGTTAAAACCATAATTTAAATAGAAATACAGTGTCAGTTTTGATATTAGATTGTGCATTTTTCAGCTAATTTTACATAAACCCGTATAAATTCAAAAATGAAACAAAATTTAAAATGATGGTATTATTTCAGGTTGGGTTCATGCTTTCAAAAAATATTGCCAAATCAATATTGTATAGGCCCTATTGTATATTGTAAATCAACAATGAATAGCAATGATGATAATTGATATCTTGGTGATAATACCTGTTGTCAGACTCTGAGCTGTTCAGGACCAGCTTTGAATGGCCAGTCAATATTGGTAATGACTTATGACTACTGATAATGACAGGCTTATGGGGTCTATGCCCTAGGACAAGTCTATTGTGATACAATAAGGGAATCATTCCTTTGAAGCTGATTGATATGAAGTGATTGGTCTTAATGAATTGATCAGATAATTGTTATTAAATGAAATGGGGCTATTTTGCTTGGCGACAGTAGAAATAAAAAGATTAACAGTAGAAAAGATATAAAAATTCAAATTTCAATTTATTCCAAAAACAACAGTTGTACCAGTTTGGAACAGTTTTTTCATTAGCTCCAACAAAAAAAAAAAAAAAATACAAGAGAAAAACACATACAAGAAGTGCAAAAACAATTATGGAAGTGATGGCCAAGAACCGTCGTAGCAGGTATCTGTTCAATCAGAAAGAGATAAGCTACGAACTCATGGGCCCTCTTTGTAAGGGTGACCGATTGGATTGGCCAGCAAAAGTGTCCCTTTTTTGCTGTGAAATCACTTCCCGGTGGTTCAGAAACCCACCTAAAAAAAGGTCCAACTCATCAATCATCATCCAATTCATTACCCACGCACAGATCTCAGGCCTTTGTAGGCTTTATCCTCAAAAACAAAATTTTAAATTATAATTATTTTGTAAACTACCATTTGTAACGTACCACCCATAAGTACGAGACAAGTTTCTAATTTTTTTTTAATGTGCTATTCAAGCTGTATGAAAGTTTCTGAATTTCTTTCTATGCTATAAATTATATACATGTAAAATCCTCATGAATTAATTAAAGAAGAATATTTGTTTAAAAAATACCCAGAAACAGAAATTAATATTTGAATTATCATTGGGATCAAGAATTTATATTGCCTTTTTACAAACGTATCCTAAATCAAATTGAAAAGAACATCTTAGGGAAAATGAAACCATGGAAATACCTATTAGAATACACGGTTTTTAGTGGATAAAATCCAATTTCATTTCATTTATTTACATACAGTTTCCAAAATACAATAATACAACATTATATAGATACAATACAAAATGGGAAAAAGTGGTTAGGTAACCTCATTGAAAAATCGTGTTGAGGCACCATCACGTTAAACAAAGAAAGAAAAGCCTATATAGAGCCGAACTAGAAGTATAAAATAATCCTTGAATGAATATGTTTAAAAGTATACATAAAAATATCAAAGAGTACTTAGAAATAAACTGTTCCTTTACAAACAAATCATAAACGGCAATAAAATAAGATCAAAACTAGAATACTTTACCATTTTCTTATCGAAACAAGAATTCAACATCATCTTGCAAAAACAACCAAGACTTCAATTCTCTGAGAAAAATAACTAAATTCAAACTTGAGGAAACGTTGAAAGGTAGATGATTGGAAAATTTTGAAGCACAGAAAGAATAAAACCTACGAAATGCTTCAATATTCGCGTTCAGTAAAATAACCATATTATTTTGCAACCTTAAACGACTGGAGTACACTTTTGAGCTACTCTGCATATTCCCTCCTCTGATAAAAAAATCTCAATACTCTGAACACATATAGATATCTTAAAGGGAGAATGCTTAATTGTTTGAAAAAAGTCATAGTGTGCTCAGTTCTTGGAACACGCATCATTATTCTAATTATTTTTTTTTGTGCTACAATAAGAGAATTTCAATCTTAATATTAATATTATTTCAAAATAATCTTCAACCATCAAAATAGTGTGATATTTTTTGTCTGACGACTGACGACAGTCGTTGAGCATGGATATCAATCTGATGTAAAAACTGACAATGTATTTCTATTTAAATTATGATATCTCTACTCGCTTATACAGGAGATACTGAAGGGATTCATTTCACTTCTAAAGAGAAGCTTCATCAGCCTCTTTAGTAGTAAAATGCATCACTCCAGTATCTCCAGTATAAGTAAATAAAAATGATAATTTAAATAGAAATACAGGGTCAGTTTTGAAATTGGGCTGCTGAAGCTACTCTTTAGAAGTAGAATGCATCCCTCCAGTATCAATAAATTTATTATCCTCAAAATAATACAAATTGAATTTAAAAAAAAAATAAAATTACAAATTCTATAACAATATTTTTATTGAGAAAGTTAGAAAAAATTACTACGGAGAAAAATTATAATACCTGCAAAAGTTCCCCTGAGCGCAAGTATGAGTCAGTGAGAATGACAATGATTTAGTCGAATGATACAAAGATGAAAGTACCGTAAGTGAAAATCATATAATTTAAAAAGAAATACAGTGTCAGTTTTGATATTAGATATTGTTCATCAAGTACTTCGTCATGGAAAACATCACAGAATTGATATCAACTTGAAGTTCCAAGAGACTTGAAGAATAAATGATGAGATACTCTAGAAATATTGTAGTTGAATTGAAATAAGAAGAAAATAGGTTAATGGACTTGTTTGATCGATTCTCCTAATCTATTCTCTTGTTCTATTAAATAATATCATATGCAAGTTCCTTTAAATTTTTCTAGACATTTATTAAGGATCAAACATTGTAGAAATAATATATTTGGTGAATTAGAATATTAAAAAGGAGATGAATGAAGGTTGTTGAATTTGCCTGATCGTTTCTCCCAGATTCTTTCTTTGAATAATATCATAATTATGTATGTTCCTTTGAACATTTTTAGACTTACGGTACGTTAAGGATCAAACATCGTAGAAATAATATATTGTCGGTGAATATTTATTAAAGATTAAAAGAATATGAATGTAGGTTATTGGATTCGTCTAATCAATCCTCACAGACTATTTTCTTGTTTTTTTAAATAAAATCTGTACCTAGTTTCTGAATCGCTAGCTCATCAACTACGGATTTGAAGAACTACTGAATCCGAAACAAAGTTTTACCAAGACACAAGAATCTTAGCCAAGTCACTCGGCACATACAGTTCGTTGACAATGAGTCAAGAACGTAGAGATAACGACTCACTCAATTATAGTAAACAAGAAAGAAAAAACAGTACATAACGAACGAAACTAATCACTTCAGACTTAATTAAAGCTTTTGTTCTCTTGCAGAACTATAGTGAAATGATTGAGATTGTTCCGAAGTTTTCCTAGATAATTCTCAGAGGAGTGGATTTGTCCCTCGAATGTCTTATCCCTTTGAAGGCTTCTCATCCATTCTCATGCCTCTCTTGAATCGTCGCTCTTCCTTTCGACTTCTCTCTCATTTGCACCCATTATTATTTCCCACTGATCTCTGTTCTTGTTTCTCTCTCCAACTGTCTTCTCCCACTCAACAACCCCTCAGTTCAGCTACTAGTTTCTTCAATTTTAAATATAAATTAATAAATTTCAATCCTTAATATTTTCTTTACAAATGTTAATTTTATTACCTTTTTATGGTAAATTCAACGACTTGGAGCCAATTTTAAATGAGAATAAATAATATTTTTACTCACTTTAGGCCAAAAGTTTACGAATCATAGAGATTCATATTCAGTATAAACATGATTTAATAACGTTTGGCCGAGAGTGAGAAAAATATAATTTATTCTCAATTAAAATTTACAGCAAGTCATTGAATCAACAGTAAAAAGTTAATACTGTATTAACAACGCAGATCGTTATAGAACAAGAAATCAAGGAATTTAATTTTATTGTTGTATGAATAATTTTCTACACAAACATTTATCTCATTGGTAATGTGACTCAATAAAGAATCAACCCATTTTTATAAATGAGTGAAGTTTTCAATACAGGTTGTTCAAGTTGAAAATCGAATGAATAATAATCCTCATGTTAATAGATAGCCAATTATCATCCAAAATGGTGCTAATAATAATTATAGCCAAGTTTTTGATGAGGTTGATAAATGTTTATCCTCACGATAATGAATGCAGTATTATAAATCATTATTTTAATTTACTGAACAATAAATTGTTATTGTTATTTGTTATTGTAATTGTTATTGTTTAAGGCTAGAGACATGTTATGGAATTTTTTATAAAACAATTTTGGGATATGAGAAGATAACAAGATACATTTGTTATTCTTATATCAAAACTGACACTGAATTTTTAATTGTTATTTATTATTATTGAGAACTTATGAAAATATTCTGCTCCATCCAAATTTTTTAATTGCTAACAAAAGTCTTGTTGATATTTTATTAGTCTAGTTGAATAGTAAAGGTAGCTATATAATGTATATTGTATTGTAGAGTGATAAATAATAGTCTGACAGTTTGCTAACTCAGGTGTGTGTAATTTCATAGTCTCCAAAAATGTTCTATAGATCCATCACCAGTGCTAAGACTAGAGCCTATGCATTTTTTTTTTAAACAAATAACATTTCCTTGATATCAAGTCACAAGTATAAAAAAAGCTATATAAGTAGTAGAGGCTATAGCTATTTGTGTAACTAGAGTGCAAAATAGCGTTTTTCTGCATCGAGAGAAACAGTTTTTCAAGTTTCTCGAGTGCAGAAACAATACTTTGCACTCGTATTACACATTAAAGTTTTCCTACAGTAATGTATAAAGTAATGTAAACAGGACATACATAACCTGACAATTCCTCACATAACCTATCTTCAAATCAAATCGATTTCAACAACAACAACTACAACAACTATTTCGCAGCCAACCTATTTTTGAATGCAGAATAGGGAATCTGCGTGTTACATGCATATTATTTTGTGTTGTTAGGTTGCAAATCTGTAGTGCGGGAAAGTACTTTCCCGCACTGGAAGTTACTTTCCCGCCCTGGTGCAGGAATAGACTATTATGCGTGCTACAGTTAGTGCAAAAATAGGTATTTTTTCGGGTCACTGTAGGAAAAATAATTTACTCTGTACTTTGATGCAATTTTGCGGCTGGATTAGCCTATCAGTGTACACCAATCATAATAATAGTATCGTTTATAATAAGCATAATAAATCAAAAACATTATAACTGGATTCATACGAATGGGGATATTACAACTTTCATATCACCCGCTCTTATAAGACTGTCAAATCCAGGAATAACATCATCATATCATTTTTCATAATAATAATAATAATAAGCGTATGGCTTTTAATGGTGGGGAGACCCTTACGGGTAGTTCCACCTCGCCGTTTGAGCCATGTTACGGGGAACATGGTGGACCTACTATTTTAGGTGGGTTCCGAACCACCGGGTAAGTGAATTTAGTGATCATTTTCCATATTGAGCGTACAAGACATAACTGAAAATTTGTAGGATACTTTACAATATTGAACTTTAATATTGTGGAGACTACCACTTATTAGAGTCTTCCCTCATATAAGAGCCATATACTTATTATTGTCCAATATGAAAACTGTATGTATTTTTATTATATCAACTCTATAATAATAATAATTCACATAATATCAATTCAGCCCACTAAATATTTATTTTTCCAATAATTGAGAAGGATTGTTTTTACAGAGTTCTTGATCTAAATTTTGACTAGATGGAATGGAACAATATATTATAATGAATAGTATGTGTGATGTTTTCCAACAAAAAATACTTGATGAACAATCTAATATCAAAACTGGTACTGTATTTTAGTTTAATGTATTGTCTTTACTCACTTATATTGGAGATACTGGGATGCATTTCACTACTAAAGAGGCTGATGAAGCTTCTGTTCAGAAGTGGAAAGTATCTCCAGTTATAACCAGTATACCGCTTACTATGGGCTCTTTTTTTTTCAATTTAATTCTTTATTTTTTTCTCACCAAAGTCATTACAACTGACAATATTATACATTTAAGAAAATACAATAAAATATTAAAATTCTAACACATTAACAAAAAAACAGTAACATATGGAGTGAGAATGCAGTGAGAATCTTACTGTCACATATTAGGTATGCTATCTTAGTACGGGGTAATTAATCAAAACAAAATCTTGATAGGGTGTTTAAGATTCAAAAGAAAGCGGTTAGGTGTATAGAAAGAGTAAATAGATTAGATTCATGTAGGCCGTTGTTCAAGAGACTTGGTCTCCTAACTGTACCCTGCTTATATGTGTATGAAGCTACTTTATATGTAAAAACGAATGATATTAACCAAAATCTTGATGTACATGATTATAATACAAGAAGTCGAGGAGATTATCACTTGGTGAGTCACAATAGTAGCTTATTCAAACAAAATTCTAGTTATATTGGTAGGAAATTCTACAACAAGCTACCGTAGTTTTTAAAGAGTCTTGAAAGTATAGAAAAATTTAAAAAAAGCAATTGAAAAAAGTTGATAGAGCTTTTTATAGTGTAGAGGAGTTCCTTACACATCAAAATTAAGCCTCGCCTCAACTAATTGATATAGTAATTATGGTATCTAGTGTATAATATTGTTGATCTGACTTGTCTTATACTCCTTAACTGGAGTCTCCAAGACGTAATCTACAAAAACAAAAAAAAAATAAAAATATATGAGTGAAAATCATATAAATAATAAATACATCATATATAAATCATAATAATTATAGAAATACAGTGTCAGTTTTGATATTAGATGAATATTATCATAAGTTAAGCGAACGAACAACTCGAAAGGGTTTTTAAAAAACAATCTTTATTCACATCCTAAAACTAAAACACTACTCAGAGCACGGAGCGATGCGCTCGCTTCAAAAGAATATTCAGAACTGCCCAATTCTTACAGACTAATACAATAAAATAGAAAATACATAGTCAGCAATAATGTTGATACAATGGGAGCAGAATATGACAGTGTACCTGTGTAACTTCTCCCCCCCTAAGATTGAAGCTGTCCTCAGCGATCAAACAGAATTTTGGGCTTGGAGACAGGGCCCAATAACAAATGTTGGGGTTTGTGTAGCCGAAGCTGCATTCGCGTTGCTTCTACAATTTTTTTTAAATAAAATGAAATTTCTAATAAAATGGTACATGTGAACTAAAATAAAAGCACTAAACACTATAACAAAAAATATAATAAAACACCAAATGTAATAAATATCATTATTTCCGATACTAAGTTCTTCTATTACCTGTAAAGGTTCAATATTTATGTTTGCTTCATGAATTGTATCAAATGTAAAATTTGTTTTAAACTTTTTATTTGGGATTGCTGATGGGATAGATACATCACTTTCCCAGTATTCGTGCATTTTAGAATAATTAAGCAACTGTTCAGAAATATTAAGAGATAAAATCTGAGTTGACTTTGGATGTAAAGTAAAGTTCTTTTTGTCTGATGTTATAGTAGCTTTGTCAATTTTATAAAGTAAATACTGATTTATAATAGGAATAAATTTTACGAAAGAAGCAGAATCATTAATCAATAATTGTTTACAATGCACTAATTCTTTATCACTTAACACTTCACTTATACACTGATTTTTTATCACTGTTGCATTATTGCAGTAATAATTATCACTTAGAAATTCACAATTGCCGGTGAATATTTCGTTGTATCTCAGGATAAGGGAAGGATATTCATGAATAGTGGTAACCTCATTATTATGGTACACAGGATAGGATAATAAGAATAATGTTTCGTAAGTTGGTGATCGTAAAGGAAATTCGATAAAGTAGGAAATGTATTCGTTATAGATAGAACAATGAACCTTAGCCAATTGCCATAATACCTGTGGTTCGTCTGAAATTAATTTTACCTTAGAATCGTCAATAATATTTGCTATTTCCTTACGAGATAAAATACTAGAATGTAATATATTTAATCTACAAAATTCTAGACTAGTATCTAAATCACTTATTTTATTAAATAGTAACATTAACGAACTGAACAATAAAGAAAATTGCTGGTTCAGCTCTATACTTGTTGTTTCATTCGAGAGAGATTTAAAATAATTAATAATTTTCAAATTATTAGAATGAATTGTTTTGACATCCGAGTTGAATTCATCAATCAGCCTTTTGTTCACTGAGAACTGTTTCTCAATATTGTGTTGTAAGCTATATTCGTTTGATTGTACTTTGAATAGGATTTTGTCATAACGTTCTTTGTCGTTTGCATCCATATTTCCAGTGACCCAAGAAATAGCGGAACCAAGCCCGTTAAATAGGCCACGCTTAATTCTATTTCTGCTGAGGCTGACATGATCTAGCTTTGCTTCAGTGTATTTTAAATGCATTAGTATAACGTCCAGACGACCTTGATCCATATTGTGTTTATCTAGCATAGCTATTGTTCTCTTGATAGTATTTAATTCTAATTGTAACATGTGTACATTGATATTAAGCATATAAGTGTACGTTTCATTTACAATAAAAGAATCCTGAATTCTTATTGGTACTATCCCAGAAGTTTTGCTGAGATCTAACATTTTATAAGGCGCTGCTGGGGCCAGCGATAGGAGAATTAGGAGAAGTATCATCACGTCCTGAAACAGATAATTTCCTAGGTTTCACAAGTTTTTTGGGGCGTTTCACTCTATTAGGGTGTATTTTAAATGGGCGTTTTTGTATCGCTCTAGGATTAGTAGCTAGTTGTTCATCTTTATTAAAATTAACTTTGAAAAATTTAGGTTTGGTTTTCTTGTTGAATGTCGTTTTTAAATAAGGCTCTTTATCAATCTCTATGTCTTTTTCACGTGTAGTATTAAGTCCTTCAGTACGTTTTTGTTTTTCTGTCTCAATTTTATTTTTGATCATTTTGTGTATCAGGTTTACACGTTCCAAGTATTTATGCGATTGTTCTTCTGTTATTAATTTTTCGGTAATTCCATTAACAAAAGGATTTTCTGTTATACCATAGGTGATTTCCATAGGGGTCATTTTTAAATTAGAATTTAGTGTGTTATTAAACGCTATTACTGCTAATTTCATATTTGTTTCGGTTGTATTTTTTTTATTTGCAAGTTGGATAGCATTGAGAATTTCAATAAGAGTTGAATGGGCTCTTTCTATTAATCCTTGTGAGTCTGGGTGACCAGGAGTAACATAATATGGTTCAATATTATACAATCTAAGGAAGTCGCGTAAGCCAGCGTTATCGAATTCACGGCCGTTATCCATTTGTATTGTTTTAGGTATCGGAAAAGCCGAAAAATAGTCATTTAAACGTTCCTGTATTTCTAATTGATTCAAGCTTTTGAGTGAATTAACTGTTAGTCTCTTAGAAAAGCAATCAATAATCGTCAGAAATTTTATTTTATCAAATTGAAAACAATCTATTTGGAGCTTTTCAAATGGTTTTTCGGGAGTGGGAGTGATTTTGTATGCAGCTTTAACGGGGCGTCTATCATACTTAACTTTTAGGCAAATAGCACACTTATTAATATAATCAGTTATGTCTCTGAGCATAGATGGCCAATAATATTTTCTTCTTATCTGATTGTAGGTTTCGTTTATTCCGCGATGATAAGTTTTACCTTCATGATAATTTGAAATTGTTTCTTTTTGTTCTTCGCCGATTGTTATATCTAAATTGATTTTTCTATACCTTCTAAGTTTTATTGAATCGAAAGTTTCTATCATTATATTTTTAAAGTTCTCGAAAATCTGTTCATACTCATTATGTAAAACACCATCTTTTGAGCAGAAAACTCCGTAAACTGTATTAGGTTTCAAGTATTCTATACATACATTTTTCATGTTATCATAATCAGAAGCATTCTTAAAATAAATAGTTAATCTTCGTTTACCAAAAATTTTTTGAAAGTGAGGGGATTGATCACCTCGTTCGAGTATAAGTTGGTTATGCTCAATATTAATTATTTTATCTTCATCAGCTAAAACTACTTGTTCGTTGGAGCTCTCTTGTGAGTGCATTGTCACTAAACTTTGATTGTCAATTATTTCAGCTTCTTGCTCGTTATTATTATTATTATCATCATTATTTACATTCTCATTACTAATATTATTATTATTTGTTTCTCTACTCTGATCTATCCGATCAATTATGTCGTCTATGTCACTGCTATGTATCGAGGGAGGAGCATCGTTATTATTGAATCGGATTAAGTCCTCAACGTTGACGTCTTCAAAACCAAGAAAGTCATCATCTGTAGTTTCCATCATGTGCACTTGAAAAGGGCGTGACAAAGCGTCAGCTACCTTATTAGATTTACCTTCAACATATTTTATATCAAAATCAAATTCCTCAAGCAATAATTTCCATCTGATTAGTTTTGAATTGGGCTCTTTGATACTGTGGAGCCATTGAAGAGGTTTATGATCGGTTTGAATTAGGAATTTTCGACCATACAAATAGGGTCTAAAGTGCTTACAACACCACACTATAGAGAGAAGTTCCTTTTCAATTGTTGATAGATTAACCTCATTTTTATTTAAAGTTCTTGAAGAGAATGCTACAGGTAGATCTTGTCCGTTAAACACTTGAGATAGTACACCTCCAATTGCAAAATTGCTAGCATCAGTGGTTACTATGAATTGTTTTGAAAAATCTGGCAATTGCAGTATTGGACTATTTTGTAACATGGTTTTCAAATTTTCGAATGCTTCTATATATTCCTTATTATTAATATTAATTTTTACATCTTTTCTCAACGCATGGGTGAGAGGTTTGGCGATTTTTGCATAATTTTGTATCATTTTTCTATAATAACCAGTAAGTCCTAAAAATTGTTTTATCTGTTTTTCGGTTTTTGGTATGGGAAAATCGTTAACTGCCTGCAACTTTGCAGGATTTGGTTGAATGCCGTTTTCGGAAATAATATGCCCTAAGTACAGTAATTCTCGTTTGAAGAATTCTGTCTTGTCAAGCTGAATTTTCAAATTGTGATCTTTAAGTTTCTTGAAAACTGATTTTAAATGTTTTAAATGTTCTTCTAAATTGTCAGAAAATACAATAATATCGTCCATGTAGACAAGTACATTGGGCATTCTTGAAAATAGAATATTCATGGCACGTTGGAATGTCGGGGGTGCGTTTTTTAGGCCGAACGGCATTCTTAAAAATTCAAAGTGGCCGTCTTCGGTTGAAAATGCGGTTTTTTGAACAGAGTCTGAATCCATTTCAATCTGATGAAATCCAGAAATTAAATCTATAGTGGAAAAATAAGTCGCTCTTCCGATTTTTCCAAACAGGTCCTCAATATTAGGCATAGGGTATTTGTCAGCTATAGTTTGTTCATTTAATTTTCTGTAATCTACTACCATGCGAATTTTTCGTTTCCCAGAAGCATCTGGTTTTTTGGGAACCACCCATATAGGAGAGTTGTATGGTGAGTTTGAATGTTGGATTATCTTATTTTCCAATAATTTCTCTATTTCTATATGGACATCTTTTTTGAAAATTTGCGGGTACCTATAATTTCTCGTGTACACCGGGTTGTCGTCTTTAGTATTAATTTTATGTTTTAATAGGTTTGTCGAACTTAATGGAATATTTTCAGTTTTTATTATGTCTGGATATTCAATAATTAAATTGAGTATTTTTCGTTTTTCTTCGCCATTCATGTGGTCAGTTCTTAAAAGTGTAGGGATGTCTTTCACAATATCCTCTTTAGTAAGTGTATTATAATGATCGAGTTCATTGGTTTCATAAATAGAATCTACTTCTTCTATATCCATTGGCTCGGGACTTATGGTCATAAGCTCGTTAGAATATACTACACATTGACATTTATTGTCATGTATATTAACAATACCTTCTTCAATTCGATAATTTTCATTAGAAACAGCTTTAAGCAACCCCGTTTGAATGCTAGGCAGTGACCTAACTGGTACGGTAATTAAATTAAGGCCTGGTTTCAATTTTATTTCACAATCATGCATCATAAATAATAATTTCTTTGAACCGTGTTCATACTTCAACAAATTTTTACCAAAGTCTATATTTGATTTCAATTGGCTTAACGTTTCATGACCTAGTAAGATATCATACTTAGGCGAGAATTGGAATATGTACATTTTGATTTTTAAATCTAAGGAAAATACGTTTTCGGCATTATATATTATATATTCGTTTCCTTTGCTTTCCCCATTGGGAGTTTTAACGATAAAGTTCTCTTTATATTTTTTCACACCAACGGGTAGAATACGAGGATCTATGTAATTTTTCAGAGAGCCTGTGTCAATCAGCCATTTCTGGTTATTTTCATCAATAAAATATGGCAATGATTTATTTATAGCTTTTAATTCGAAGTGTCGGGTGGGTGTACTGGGTAAGGTGAGCCCGCCCCTAAAAAATGATCGGTCAACTGGTTGACTGCTTCGGCTAGAGAAGCTATTTGACTTCGCATGCCTTGAATTTCAGTGTCATCATGACTATTTGAGTTTTCTTCCAAATGATTCACTTCAAAGGGAGATTTAAAATTATTTCTCGTACGATTAGAAGGGTGAGATTGCACTGTGCGCATACTGACAGTATTTTGTGAATTCCAATTATTATTATTATTGTTGTTGTGAGGCTGTTGTGTCAATCGAAAATTATTTTGCGGAAAATTGTTATTTGGTCGGTTTTGATAGTTAGTCCTAGGCTGCTGAGAAAATGGAGCAAAGGTATTTTGTGGAAAATTATCATTAGATTGATTCGGATAGCTAGGCCTTGGCTGCTGAAAGTATGGTGCAAAGTTATTTTGTGGAAAATTCTGCTGAAATTCTCTATTCTGTTGAGAGAAGCGAGGTACTTTAGGTTTCGAGAAATTCTGGTTGAAACCGCTAGAAAATGATCTGTTATTAGGTCGAAAGCCTTGATTAGTGAACGATTGCACTGAATATTGATTGTACGCTTTTGAGTCTATTTTATTTATAGCATTGACGCTTGTATTGAAATTCAATTGACTCAGAACAATACTACAGTCATTAATTAATTTACGTCTTGCATCGTCCAAATTTTTTATTTGTAAAATTTGCAAATGTGAACCCAAATTTGGATGCACTCCATGAATGAGAGTTCGAGTTAGAGTAGCGTTCAATTGATTCATCAAAGTTGTTAAAATTTCACCTTTAACACCATCTAATTTATATTTTGTTAGAACAGTGGTACGTTTCTCGTCAAGTCGATTAATGAATTCAATCGGGTGCTCGTTTTGATAGGACTTCATGAAAGTTATTTCTGAAATTAAATCTGGTACGGCCCTATTATCGGCAAAATTTGTTTTTAAAGCTGTTGAAAGCTCAGGAATTGTTGTACAATTGTTATTAAAAACTACCGCTTCTGCGGGTCCATCTAGGTGGCTTACGGCTGCCCTGAAGAGGAGCCAGTGGTTTCCATCTTTTTCAGCTATAGTGTCATTGCAATAAGCAGTATACAATTCCTCACAGGTAGATATAAATTGTGGAAGCTTATAGCAGGATCCGTCATAACGGGGTATAAATTTGAGGATGTCATGAGGAATAGGTTTAGAAACCGTATTAGTAGCCATTGTGATTTGCAATTTTGGGAGTTTGATTAATGAATTTGGAGGAGATACAACGAAATTACTCACAGTCGAAGTTGATTGAGGTTGAAGGTCGTCGTTGCAGTTGTAGTTGGCTGCGTCGTCTTCGCCCTCCGATGACGATGTTGATGATGATATCGCTGCTGATGTCCGTCTGTAGGCGAGGTCTCTTTGTAAGGCCCTTTTGTCCCTTCCAGCGGCCAGCGTGTTGATTTAATAAATATTCTGATTGATTGTTGATTGTTGAAGTCTGGCAGGCTTAAAGTTGAGTCTGAAGTTTCTACCGGTAGTTGTTTTGGATGGATGAGTTGAGTTCACGATTTTTCTTGTTGAAGAAAAATATTTTTTTGATTTTTCGACCGCAGATTAAGAGTTAACACTCAAAGTTTTTCGCGTACGGGATTTTTGATCACGTAATAAACAAGATAAGTGGTCTTGTAAATTGTAAGTCGAACGGACGTAGATTTTCCGAAAAACTTTCCACGGTCCCTGTTAACGGGCGCCAGTTAAGCGAACGAACAACTCGAAAGGGTTTTTAAAAAACAATCTTTATTCACATCCTAAAACTAAAACACTACTCAGAGCACGGAGCGATGCGCTCGCTTCAAAAGAATATTCAGAACTGCCCAATTCTTACAGACTAATACAATAAAGTAGAAAATACATAGTCAGCAATAATGTTGATACAATGGGAGCAGAATATGACAGTGTACCTGTGTAACTATAGACAGGCTCACCAATGTACAATGTACCTTATGAATGATATCAATATTACCATGACTGTGACATGAAGGAAAAAAGGCTCACCAATGTACAATGTACCTTATGAATGATATCAGTATTGATACCATAACTGTGACGAAGAAAAAAACCACTCTCAAGATTGAAGCTGATTTCTGTCACAACTTCAACTACGGGCATGATTGTGAATACTGATGATGGATTGATGGATCGACAAACTTCATGTTTGAGCATAGTTTATATTCATAGTTTTCAGTGCCACACACAGAAACCACGTTCCTTCCACCAGGAAATACAAACAGGCATAGGAAAGAGGAGGCTTCTAGTTATCATATATGCATTTAAAAAGCATGCTATTTACTTTTCAAATTTGCATGGAGTAATAGAGTGTTGATAGGCTATCTATTTCCATGTGATGATTGAGTTGATGGATTAAAAAGCTTTGATCGATTGAGGGTCGGCAAACACAAGCAATCCGTTGTCGTTTGCTGTCTTTTTTTAGTAGTTTATGCAACGATTTTATTTTGACCCTTATTAAGGCACGAGTTAGATGTAAGTTATAACACGAGCGAATGCGAGTGTTATAAATATCTCACGAGTGCCTTAATGGCCAAATAAAATCGTTGCATACACTATTTTATCCACGACCACTAGTATACATTTAATTAAAACAATTTCATTTTACCTGTGACTGTCAGAGATATCTAACCTCTCATCTCATATATGAGAAGTTATAGTAGATTGTTAGGTTAAAGCAGCTGGTGTAGCAGTTTGATGAAATCAGCTGATAGTTTCACAATATTGAATTACGATATTGATTCCATCAAAAATGCTTCTGATTAGTCCAGAACCCGTGTTATAATGTAGAACCTGTACTATAATGAGCTCTTTATGCAAGGGGTCTCAAAAAGCATTTCGAAAAGACAGCTGTTTTGGCATCAATTGTGAAACTGTAATGTATACATTATGACATGGTCGTAGATAAAAAAAAATTTGAAATTTTCTTCCCAATAAATTTGCTTGATTTACTATTTTTTATCCACTTATTAAATGCGCTCAATTATTTATATCAACGTTTTATGGTAAATTTAACGATTTGCAGTCAATTTTAATTGCGAATAAATAAATATTTACTCACATAGACTAAAACGTTTTCGAATCGTGATGATTCATTTTCTACAGCCTGTTAAAAAAACGAAATTAAAATTAAAACCAGAATTAGAATTGACTGTAAGTCTCTAAATTTATCATAAAAATTTAAGATTAGAAACGCAGATCGTTATGGATCAAGTTCTTCAAGACAATAATCTATGTTCTCTTGAAGGGCATTGCCTATTCGTTTTTTTGTAGATTACATCTTGGAGACTCCAGTTAAGGAGCATGAGACAAGCTAGATCGACAATAAATTATACAGTCTTATACACTAGTCACTATAATAATTACTATATCAATTAGTTGAGTTGAGGCTTAATTTTGATATGAAAGGAACTCTTGTACACAAGCTTTATCAACGAAATATTTTTTTAATTTTTTTTAAATATTTCTGTTATCAAGACTCTTCAAAAACTAAGGTAGCTTGTTGTAGAGTTTCCTACCAATATAGCTAGGTTTTTGTTTGAATAAGCTACTATTGTGACTCACCAAGTGATAATCTCCTCGGCTTCTTGTATTATAATCATGTACGTCAAGATTTTGATTGATATAATTTTTTTTTACATATAAAGTAGCTTCATACACATATAAGCAGAGTACAGTGAGGAGACAAAGTCTCTTGAACAACGGCCTACATGAATCTAATCTATTTACTCTTTACATACACCTAACCGCTTTCTTTTGGATCTTAAACACCCTATCAAGATTTTGTTTTGATGAATTACCCCATACTAAGATAGCATACCTAATATGTGACAGTAAGAGCCCATGCTAAGCTTCATACACATATAAGCAGAGTACAGTTAGGAGCATAGAACTATAAACTTATATAGTTTAAATAGTTCTTTTAAATAATTCTTTTATAGTTTATAGTTCTATGGTTAGGAGACAAAGTCTCTTGAACAACGGCCTACATGAATCTAATCTTTTTACTCTTTCCATACACCTAACCGCTTTCTAGTTATATAACTACTAGCCACTAGTTACTATAATTACTATATCAATTATAGTTGAGGTGAGGCTTAATTTTAATCAAACAATTAGTTATTAGTTACTACATAATTTAGTTAATGTTATGGAGTTATAGAGATAAGGAATAATATAGTTTCAATCATAAGTAGGAGTGAAAAATATTTTTGAGATAATTAATTTCCAAAAAATAATTGAAAAATATACAGCCCATACTAAACTTATCGAAGTGGCTGGATGATAAACTACTTTTTTTCCCAGGACTTCTTTGATTGAGAAAAAAAACGATTCTTCACAAAAGGTAATATTCAAAAGTTTAAATGATAATTAAAGACTTCACGAGCTTTTGACCCTTATGATACTTTATGACTTATGATCTCACCAGACCTATACTAAACAGAGTAGTGGATGATGAAATTATGTGTTACCTAGGTATGTATATCTCCAATTTTTACTCTCTCATACTGATGGAACGCAATTCGCTTATGAGGAACAGCTTCATCAGCCTGCCACCAGGGTTCGTGTTTTGTAGAGGTTCTGCTTTCTTTAAATTGTGTAGAATTATCTAATATAAAACTGACACTGAATTTCAATTTAATATATTGTCTTTACTCACTTATATTGGAGATACTGGAGGGATGCATTTCACTTCTGGAAAGAAGCTTCATCAGCCTGCCGCCAGGCGTCATGCTTTGTTGAATTTTTAAATCAGTTTGGACGTTTTTGTGCAAATGTCCAACACTGATGATTCACATGTATTGTTTGTATATATATTCTAGGACTTGTTTTGTATTTGTGTATACAATTAATTGATATAGTGAATCTATTATTTGTGATTTGACATTGTCGATTGTTCAAAGAGCTTAATGACAATAAAATTATATTTATTTATTCACTGAATTAACATTTGCAGATCACTCAAACAACATTGGGCATTCACACAAAAACATCCAAACTGATAAAAAAATTCTACACTTATTAAAAAAGCCACAAACTAAATACAGTGGAGCAATATAAAATATTTTTCCTACAACTGCTCGTTGAGTCGTTCCTCATGTACTGAAAACTGATTAAAATGCCTTTGCATTTAAATGCTTTGTATTGTAAAATACCTCTTTACTGCTCCGCAAGCGGTAAAGTACTTTACGCTCACCAGCTGTTTTCTTTACGCTTCTGTTTTGATTTTGGTGTCTTCTTATTGGTGGATCATGGAATCCGTGAATTCTCATAACCTCAAAAATGGCGCACGCTAACCAAATCCGCGCACGGTCTATGATGTTACAAACTACAAGCTTTCATTATGTTCGAATCCAGAACTGCGCGCAGTTGTAGGAAAAATATTGTATGCAATTCGCGCGTGAAGCTTCTTTATCGCTTTTGCAAAACTACTTTGCTCTGCTACGCGTCGCGCAGTAAATGTTTTGGCTGGAGCGATAAAGTCGCGCTTCACGCTCTTAATACATAAATAACTATAAACATCAAACCATAGACAACCTAGAATTTGTTGCTCTATGACGAGCTGCGAGTAGAATAGTGGATAATTTCATATAGATGACATGCAGAACATTTACAATAAATAAGAATAAACTAGAAGGATATTCTTTGAAATATTGTAATAATATTGTCATTCAGTGACAAAAAATTCTGATATTACTAATACACAACGATACTAAATTACGTTTAATCTCGGACTTTTTTCGGAGGATGAAGCCCACATAACTCTGAGACCTGTGCCTGGGTAATGAATTGGATGATGGTGATTAATGAGTTGCACCTAAAGTTTTAGGTGGGTTCCGAACCACCAGGAAGTGATTTTACAGCAGAGAACAGAGTTTCTTTGCTGGTCAATCCAATCGGTCACCCTAACAAAGACGGCCCAGGAGTTTCGTAGCTTATCTCTGATTGAACAGATACCTGCTACGGCACTCAGCTTCCACTTCTCTTTCTTTCCAGACAGAACCAACTCACTTAATCACCAAACAGAACTGAAAAGGCAATATTTTCAATTACCTACATAATGACCGCTCATCTTCACCTCACCAAAACATGACTCCAGGTGGCAAGCTGATGAAGCTTTTTCTCATGAGTGAATTCATCCGTCCAGTGTAAGTGCGTAAAAATCCTAATTTAAATAGAAATACTTTGTCATTTTTTTTATAAAATCATAATTTAAATAGAAATACTTTGTCAGAAATACTTCGTGACAAATACTTTGTCAAATTCAGTATTGAATTTTCCAATTTTGATTGAGTAGGAAAAAAGATTCTCCTACACAAAGAAAATGGTTTTTAAATTTTCAAAGATAATTTTAGAATTTCTCAGCTCACCAAGGTGATGACAGTCTTCACCAGCGGTGAAATGACTATTCCTCTGGACAAACTCAAGAGCTAGCACCAGCACCAAGGATAACAAGAACAAGAGGGGATTGTGGGCGTTTCCTCATACCTTTTTCATGAGTCCTAAACACATTCAATTTCGCTTTTTTCTTCCACCGCTGAGGTCGAAACTGAATCCAGCCTTTGTTGTTGTAGCCTGGCCCAAGGCCTCTGTGAAGGGGTTGGGTCGACGATTTCCATAACAGAAAGATCTTGGATTCTCATCGCCCTGCAGAAATGTACGGTTCTTGGAGGAGTTTCAATTGAACTCTGCCCAGATATATTATTGCATACAAACAGGATCTATTTTCCAGAATATAGAACAAATACGGTATTTAGAAATGAGAGTAATACTGTATGTTAAAATGTAACCTAATTTGATTATAACTTGATAATACCCAATTTAATAGACATCTAAAATAATCCTGGATTTTTTGTTCCATGACGAACTGCTTGTTAATATTAACGTTTTAAGTGAATTTAATTCCAGGAATTTAATTCGGCAAGACAAGCTACAATCCTAATAAAAATTTGACTGCAAGTCGTTGAATTCACTTAAAAAGTCTATTATAATTTTAACTTTTTGTTGTAAATTCAACGACTTGCAGTCAGTTTTAAGTTGTGAATATATAATAAATGTACTCACATTTGGCTGAACGTTTTCGAGTTATTGAATCTCATCTTCAAGGCATACAGGTGAGATTCAATAACTCGAAAACGTTCGGCCAAATGTGAGTACATTTATTATATATTCACAACTTAAAACTGACTGCAAGTCGTTCAATTTACAACAAAAAGTTGATATTAACAACGCAGAACGTTATGGAACAAGAAATCCAAGAATCTTTTATAATTGTTTATTATTTTCAAGATAATTCTACTCAAATGTAAGCCCTTTTCTAAAAATTATCCATGCTACCTGAAATTCTTCAATTTTCCTCTCAATCGCAAAGTTGTGTCAATTTGATTGTGGTTGTCGATATTCCAGCATCTTCTGATATATGAAAATATTTATAATAAGATAATGAGTCTAGCTTCATAGTTATTAAAAATGGTATATTATCTTGCCCAAGTGTTTGTCTAAATTGACATAATTGCAGTTGTTCAAAGAGATTTGAAAAAATCAAACTAATCCATTTTTCTAAATTAAAACTGTGATATTTTTTTTATAGATTACGACTTGGAGACTCCAGTTAAGGAAGGAGTATGAGACAAGTCAGTTCATGTGAAGAAATGTCTGCTCAGCTATGCTACAGGACTGTTGTTCAAACTGATCTAAAAAAGACAGTTATAGGATAAGATTGAAAATTAAAATTTAATATCATCTTAGACTGTTCTGTTTTCTTATAACTGTCAATTATGTACTCTCACCTTTACATGGAGCCTGGCTGCATAGGTAAATGCGTATACTATCTAGAACTTCTGAGCTACTTCCTGTGTACAAATCATTTTTTTTTACTTACTGAAAAAGTCTGAAAAGAAACACAATTGGTGTATGATGTTGAAGATCCATCTTGTTTCCACTAATATGTAATATAAACTTAAAAAACACTTTTAAATGGAAATTAACTCACGTTATGGCGTGACTCATATGTTAGTGTACTGTGGGTCGTCTGACGATGCTCTAGACAACAGAACGAAACGGTCATCACGCCATAACGTTAGTTAATTTCCATTTAAAAGTGTTTTTTAAGTTTATATTACAATAAATTGGTGTAGCCTTTTTTGTATCAGAGATGATCAAAAATTAGTGCACCTCAAGCCACAATAAGGCATAACAATGTAATGAACTTCTATGGATTTAAATCAATTTAATAAGTGAATTCCTCTAAAAATTACTTCTCTAATATTAAACAAGTCCGTTTTTTGAGGAGTCAATACAAATTGATCAAAAAACAGTGGATTACAGAATATGATAAATTAAAAAAATTGCAGTTTACAATCAAGTTTACAGAATACAAGAAACTGTGTAGAGTCGGTATATCAATCAATCAATCGAATTTATTTTCAGAATTTACAAACATTGTATAGGGTCCTTCTGAACCCGTATGTTTTCAGCAGGTGCCAATCTTCACAATTATTCCAACAAAGAAACAAATTCACTTATATTTTAATATTATAAAGAAAAAATAGAGATTAGTTAATGAAGACATACATTACAAAAGAATGTAGTGATAAAAGTAGAGTGAAAAATGAACACTGTTAATACAGAACAAAAGAAAAAACTACAATCCTATGAAAGAAAATAATTAGAAAAGAAAGAAATAGGATATGAAATGAAGAGGAAAAAGGAAGTAATGTTTTAGTTTAAAAATAAATATTTATAGTCGTTCGGGCTGGCGGCAGTGATATAAGGAAGATTTAACCAGCAAAACTGTCTAAAGAAATTCAAGAAATGTTTATGTTTCAAATATTAAGATGTAACATTTATATAGATCTGGAATTATTATGTAATATTGTTTCTATTGATTATGTACATCATAATATCCATCTTTGAATAATCCCGTATGTTCATAGGAAGCTTGTTGAATAAGGATGTGATCTGAATAAATAACTTTAAGTGAATGACTATTGCAAATATGTATTGTAGTAGACTGGGGGAAGCCTATGCTCGGTGACGGGCTTAGTTTCCAATGTAAAAAGATTAAAAACGGAAAAGCTCAAATTAAGTTAGAATAAGAAGAATAGTTGTATATATATATTTTATTATCTTTTTCATTCAAATAGCACTGATATGAGAGGAAATAATGTTTTTCATTTTATTTATTTGATTATGTATGAATTGAAAACAAAATAAAGGCTCTTTTTATTTATTTATTGTAGTAGAAAAATACCAATAATTTGGGAAATCTTTTAATTTTCTGTCTTATAAGTATTTTAATTTGAAAAAGTATTGCGATAAACAAGTGAAAAGTGCTGAGAGAGTCTCAAGATATTGTTCTGGAGGATTCTCAGTGTTTGTCAGCCTATAAGAAGTTTACTTCAAGTACCTGACGTTCAAGAAGAGCACCAAACCTCCAATATTACATTTTTAATAAAACGAGCAACCTACGTAGTCATGCTAGCTTGAATCGCATATATAATACATAATCTTACTGTCATATATATGTGCTCATGCAGGCCACTTGAGATTTTCAAATAAAATTTGCAATAAGGTGTGATCCTGAATATGATGCAAGTTTTAGTATGAACATAAAATTGAAGGTTATTGCAATACTAAAAACAGTTGATTATATAGGATGAAAAAAAAAGATTATCATTGTCTAATAAATTTAGAAATAATATTCTAACTAGTATTAAAATGATATAATCTGGCTGAAGATTAAACCAATTAAATGAGACTTTGAATGTAAGTTGGCTAAATGTTTATTTCTATGCTAACTGAGTAGCCAAGACCAAATTTTCATTAAATTAATATATATGAGAATCTTTCCAATAATATATTATTTTATTGTTTGAAATAATAGTTGATTGATTCTATAGACAATTGATTGTAACTTATGGGATTAAAAAAAAAGGATTATCATTGTCCAATAGCTGATCAGATTTTCAATAATCCGACTACTGAGTAAATCAATTGAATAACACAAATAAGGTAATTCGTTAAATTACTATAAGAATACAATATAGATGTATATGAGAATCCTCTCAATAATATATTATTGTTTAAAATCAAATCAAGTGCTTTCAGATTCTTCAAATAGAAATACAATAAAAAGTAGAACAAAATTAGAAACCATTATGCCTGCAGAAGAAGTCCTGTACAGGGGTGAGTTGCAAAGAAAAAAATAAACATGATAAAAGATTACACAAAATTTGGTTTACAAAGATAATGGATGAAAAAACAGAGAGAGACGAGTGATGGGGAAGGAAGAAAGTAAGAGAGATGAAAAAGAGGGAAAATGCAGTTAGAAAAATTAAATAGTAAACAGACTTGACTACAATTTTTATTAAGAGAATTTTTCAGAAACAGCGCAGTGATTGCTTAGAACAGTTTTCCTCATTTTTATTTAAAAATATCGATTTTCCCATTCCATTACTTTTTTCTCATTCACATACCTACTTGTATTATCAATAAATTTTAGTGGAATAATCTTTAACTGAACAGTTGTAAATATAAAACAATACATTGTTTAATTTTTATTTGTTTATTCTGAAAAAATAGGCTTAATGGAAAAATACATTCAACCTAACTGTGGATTCAACTAGTGAATTCGCGAATAAATACGGTTACTTCATAATAGACAGAGACGCCTCGCTTCTGATTTGATAATTCGGTCGGTTTTCAAATAAATTAAGTAAGTTATTCACTGCAGTGACAGATCTATCTACCTAATTACAGTCAATGTAGTATATGATATTACATTGTATTTAGGCTTCGCTGATGAGAACGTAAAGGCTCACACGAGTACTGTGTAGCCGGAGCCGTGCAGTCATACAGAAAGCATTTGTTTACAATATTTATAACTAGTCTATATAAATATACAATCAAATATGAATTGCAGACAATATAATGGCGGTTGGAGCAATGGCCACACTGGCTATATGAAGTTACTGTACGAGTGAGTAAGTAATAAAATCACTAGCAGTCTATTCCCAATAATAATAATAATAATAATAATAATAATAATTTTTTTTTCAATTTTCAATTTCAATTTATTCATCTCAAATACAAACAGTTTCATATACACACAGTGCAATTATTTCTCTTCTAGCTATAAGCTATTTGAAGAGTATTACAATATAATTTGCAATAAAAATAAACAAATACAACAGTAGTAATTATGGTACACACATTTCTTAAATAAATATAATTATAATGCTTTTTCTTCCAATAATGATGGGAATATTCATGAACGTAATATCCATTATAACAATTTTCTATGTAACTCTATATACTTATGTATCTACGCTATCCAACACTTCCTCAATAATAATAATAATAATAATAATAATAATAATAATAATAATAATAATAATAATAATAATAATAATAATAATAATAATAATAATAATAATAATAATAATAATAATAATAATAATAATAATAATAATAATAATAATAATAATAATAATAATAATAATAATAATAATAATAATAATAATAATAAGTTTTCAAAGAAATGAGTCGGCTGGACAATGGATATACTGCACTCAATTTAAAAAGTCCCAATGAGCGAGAGGTTACCACTATCCAATCTCTTAAGGCTGAGTGGCAGCAGAAAGAGCTGCATGGGCGCTACTACAGGTGTTTGTTCTCTGACCAAACTCATCAGGAGCAATCTAGCAAGTGGCTTGTAGTGGGTAACCTGTTTCCTGAGACGGAAGGGTTTGTACTTGCTATACAGGATCAGGTGGTAGCTACCAATGCCTATAGAAAGCATGTCATGGGTGATCAGAACATAAGTGAAAAATGCAGGCTATGTGCTGCTGCTATTGAAAGTATCCAGCACATCACATCAGGCTGTTCAATACTGGCTCCAAGAGAATACTTGAGACGGCACAATAATGTGGCAAGGATAGTGCATCTGGAGTTGCAAATGAAATTTGGGATTATTAATGAGATTCCCCCATATTATTCTTATTCGCCTCCTGCATTTGTTGAAAAGAACCAGACAAAGATCTACTGGGATGTTCAAATGGTCACCGATAGACATGTTCTCCACAACAAGCCTGATATCCTGGTTGTGGACCTGCAAAGAAGGGAAGCCCTTATTATTGACATTGCTGTGCCAGCAGATGAGAATGCTCAACGAACAAGAGGAGAGAAGCTGAGAAAATACCAGGAGCTTGCATTTGAACTAAAAGATATGTATGAACTGAACACT
Source organism: Conomelus anceps (assembly GCA_948455865.1). Classification (NCBI taxonomy): domain Eukaryota; kingdom Metazoa; phylum Arthropoda; class Insecta; order Hemiptera; family Delphacidae; genus Conomelus; species Conomelus anceps. The sequence goes on from OX418221.1 coordinate 1,756,749, forward strand.
GTTAAGATAGCTCCAATTGTAATAACAGTGGGTGGCTTGGTTCTTAAGTCAGCAGACGAGTGCTGTAAATTGATTGGACTGTCAGACTCTGTGGTGGAAAAAATGCAGAAATCTGTTTTGCTTGACACTGCACGCATGGTGCGTCAAATATTGCAATGCACAAGATAAGTCTAAACCATACTCACTTGTAATAGTTATCTTGGAGAGGAGGTTGCATGTGAATGCCCCTCCCTTCAAAAGATCTTACCGCAAATGCGAGAAAACACCAGTAATAATAATAATAATAATAATAATAATAATAATAATAATAATATATACAGATTGGAAAATGTTGAAGTGGTACCAATTGTTATATCCACAAATGGGCTTGTAACAAAGGAGTGGACAGAAGCAAAAGAAAAGCTGGGCTTGAACAACTGGCACTTGAGAATTATGCAGAAAGCAGCTCTGCTAGGTACAGCAAACATTGTACGCAAATTTCTGAGTCTGTAGGTGAGGAATAAATTATAAGCATGTGTCTCTGCTCCTGGTGGCTGGCTCTGTAGCCTTGGGTCTCAAGTTACCCCGGCTGCTAGAGTTTATAAATCAGATGAAAAAGAAAAAATAATAGTAATAATAGTAATAATAATAATAATAATAATAATAATAATAATAATAATAATAATTTTTTTTTTTTTTTTTTTTGGAGGTGGAAATGCTTTTCTGCACGATGTGCCAGACTCTTGGCAAAGCAAAATACTGGCTAAAACCACCTCCAGCTCCTGGGCCCGCCTGGAACTGTTTGTCACATTACTTCAGAACGGGCCCTTCTAACTAGAGCTTTTCAGCTACCCTGCTGCATCTAAATCTATCTTCTTTGTCTGAAGTATGGTGGTGATACACCCAACTACCTTCATCCATTGTTGCTGTCCTTGAAGCATTACAGCTACAATATTCTCTGGGGACAATTCACCCAGGTCTTCATTCACCTCTCTTCTTATCTCATCCCACCGGCTGCACAAAAATAAGGTGTGCTCTACATCATCTGTACTTTTGGGGCAGTAGAGACATTCAGAAGAGGCTGCCTTGCCCATCCGGTGGAGGAAAGAGCGGAAGTACCCATGCCCAGTAAGAAACTGGGTCACAAAATACCCCACTTCTCCAAAAGAGCGGCTTACCCATGGCTTGACTTCTGGTATCAACCTTGCTGTCCAGCGCCCACGTGTTTCTGTAGTCCAGTTGTTCTGCCATGCTTGGAGGGTTCTTTCCCTTTCTTGTTTTGCAGCTTCCTCTTTTCTTTCTCCATCTTTACATCTCTGGTAAATGTGTTGCCGTTCTTGTGCCAGCAGGGTGACTGGGATGACCCCTGCAACCACCATCACAGCAGGTTCTGACACTGTGCGGTATGCAGATGCAACTCTCAGAGCTGCCCTCCTCTGGACCTGCAAAAGCCTTTTCCGGTTGAACTCCCATCTTAGAGCTGGTGCCCACACCTCAGCCCCATAGAGCAGACTAGAGTTCACAGTTGACATTAGCAATCGCCTTCTGCTGGCTCTGGGACCTCCAACATTGGCCATTAGTCTGCTGAGAGCTGTGACAACCTTTGCAGCCTTATTGATTGCACCTGTGACATGCTCTGAAAAGCTCATTTTGTTGTCGATTGTTATCCCCAAGTACTTTGTCATATGCTTTGTTTCAATGACTTCCCTATTCATCATCAGAGACAGATGAGTGTTGACTCTTCTCTTTGTCAGGACCACAATTTCAGACTTATGGAGTGCAAGAGACAGACTATGGTCTTCCAGCCAGGCACTGATTCTCCTCATAGCTTGATTCAGCTTCAGTTGGGCATGTTCAACAGTGCGAGATGCAATAAGCAATGCAACATCATCTGCATACCCAACTAGCACTGACTCCTCTGGCATTTCAAGGCGTAACAGACCATCATAGAAAATATTCCATAGGTCTGGTCCAAGGATTGAACCCTGTGCTACTCCTGATGTGACCTCGACATTGATCCATCCGCTTGTAGTCTCATAGATAAGACATCTGTTTTTCAAGTAGGAGTCAATAATTCTCATCAAGTACTTGGGGACTCTGAAAGAGCTTTCAAGTGCCCAAAGAATATCAACCCATCTTACAGAGTTGAAAGCGTTCTTGATGTCCAGTGTCACAAGCAGAACCATCCTACGGGAGAAATGGTTGTAACTTTCTGCCTGCTGCACTGACTTGCACACCTCCTGGGTTGCATCAATGGTTGAACACCCCAACCTGAAACCAAACTGGTTAGGTGATAAGCCTCCAGCCTCTTCCACTGACTTGTGAAGCCTCACTTTTATCAGCCTCTCCATCCCCTTTCCAGTTGTATCCAACATACATAAGGGTCTAAAAGAGGATGGCAGCCCTGGTTCTCCTTTAGTCTTTGGAATCAATACAAGGCAAGCCTTCTTCCACATTGGACTGAAATGTCCAGTCTTTAGGCAGGCATTGTATATATCATGCAATAAACCAGGCCTGTATGTGTTCACCAATCTAAGCACCTCTGCAGGCAGACCATCAGGTCCTGGGGACTTCCCAGGCTTCATTGAAGATATTGCCACTTGCACCTCTCCCAATGAGAACAGGGCAAATTCTCCAACTTCACCAAAATCGATCTCTTCTCGTTGTGGATGCTGTGGGAATAGTGTGTCAATCACAATCCTTGCTCTAGCTTCATCCAGAGGAGCTGGAGGCCGCATTGCACCAAGCTGCTTTGTTACAATCTTGTAACCAAGCCCCCAGGGGTCTGCATCCACACTCTCTCTTACTGTTTGCCAGCAGCTCACCTTACTCTGGTAGATTGCCTTACGGAGCTGTTTCCTCACTGCTTTATACTCAGCAACCTTTTCAGTGGTATCTGTTTTATTTCTTGCCCTCTGAGCTATCCGCCGCAGCCTAAAACATTGTCGACGCAGGTCAGCTATTTCACCTGTCCACCAATATACTGGTTGCTTCTTCCCTCTAGGTCTCCTCTGAGGCATGGATGCATCACAAGCAGATGTTATTAGTTGCATTGCTGCATCAACCAGTACTTCTGCCTCATTTGTACTATCAGCCTCATGACCATTGAGAATGTCAGCTTCTGAGCTAATCCTGTGTCTGAATATCTCTGTATCAATTCTACTGAGGTTGTACCTCTTCATTCCCTGCAGATTACTCAGGTGCTCTCTTGTATGTTGACCAAGCTCAAAAGTTATGTACTGGTGGTCGCTTGCTGTATAGTCCTCAGCCACCCTCCAGTTCCTAATAGATGGCACCAGATCTTCTGTTGCTAGAGAAATGTCTGGAATTGTCTCCTGGTAGCCTGTACGTCTGAATGTGCTGACAGTCCCAATATTCAGCACTGTCAATCCAGTTCTTGCTGCCATGTCAATAATAATAATAATAATAATAATAATAATAATAATAATAGAAAACTCACCGAAATATCTGAAAATACAAGACAAAAGAATACTATTTTCTAACAATAATTATTCTGAGTTCTTCTCTCATAACATTATCTGTCACGTTCTGTATGAAGTGTCTCACTGACATATTATAATACTTTTATTTTTTTAACTGTTATAATGATTGTCTGATTTTCTGTGTGTATGGACATGCATTTCTTACTGAAAATATTGTGTGTTTAATAGTTATTATTTATTTCTACGTATTTTTTGTCAATGAAAATATATTGAGATAAGACGATGAGTGAAGCTTAATTGCAACCATGGGTTTTCCCACTTTTCCAGTGAAGCCACGCATCTTTTCTCCTGAAATAAAAATCCAGCTCGCTCGTTCCCAAAACAAATTAATGGAATTACTGTGGCGAAAACACAAATTATTCCCTCTAGGAAAAACCGACTTCTTAATGTTCTCTCTCCTCGAAAGTAATAACTGGAGGCATTCTAATCCGAAGATAAAAAAATTAATAATTTATAAGGTAGCGGATTACTTGGACTCGAAGCGAGTGAGAGAAATTGAAAGAGAAAACTGGAATATTAAGGGAAAAGGGAAAAAGAAAAAAGGAAAATAGGTAAGGTGGAAGTGGCCATGAATGCATGAGAGAAAGGCAATAAAGGCTGAGGTCGGCTTGGTTTACTGACTCACAGTTTCCTCTCAAAATTTTAACAAATCCACAGTCTTATGACCTTTTTTTCTTGTTCTTTCTTCTTCATTTTTCTTCTCCCCATCCAGCTCCACCTTCTCCTTCTCTTTCATCTCCTCCTCTTTCTTATCATCCTCATTCTTATCTTCCTCTGTCACCTTCTCCTTCTTCTTCATCTTTTTCTTCCTCCTCCTCCTCCTCCTCCTCTTCCTCCTCCCCATTTTTCTTCTTTTTCTCCATCTTCTCCTTCTCCTTCGCCTCCTCCTCCTCCTCCTCATCATTTTTCTTCATTTTCTCCATCTTCTCCTTCTCCTTCGCCTCCTCCTCATCATCCATCTCCTCCTTCTCCCTCACCAACTTCTCATTCATCTCCTCATCTTCCTTCTCCTCCACCACCTCCTTCCACTATTTCTCCCCCTTCAGCTCCTTCTCCTCCTTCTCCTCCATCTCCTCCTTCTCCACCTTCTTCTTCTTCTCCTTCTTCTCCTTCACCTTCACCTTCTTCTCCTCCTTCTCCTCCTCCTTCTCCTCCTTCTCCTTCTCCTCCTCCTTCTTCTTCTCCTCCTTCTCCTCCTCCTTCTCCTTCTTCTCCCTCTTCTCCTCCTTATCATCCTCTCCTTCTTCTCCTTTTCTTCCTCCTCCTTCTCCTGCTCCACCTTCTCCTCCTCCTCCTACTCATCGTTCTCTTCCTTCTTCTTCCCATCCTCTTGCTTCTTTATTTCCTCTTTCTTCTTCTCTTCCTCCTCCTCTTCCTCCTCCTCTTCTTGCTCCTCTCGACACTTGCTCCTCCTCCTCCTTCCTTTTCTTCTCCACCATCACCTGATTCTTCTACTTCTTCTTCTTCTTCTCATCCTCCATCTTCTTCTCCTCCTCTTTAACTCGTCCTTTTCTATCCCTCCTCATTCTTCTCCTCCTCCTTCAACACCACCTCTACCTCATCCTCTTCCTTCTACTCCCCCTCCTTTTCTCCCGATTCTATCTCTCACTCATCCTCTTCCACCTCCTTCTCCTCATCCTCTTTCTTCTCATCCTTCACTACATCCTTCTCCTTCACTTCCTCCTCCTCCTCCTTTTTCTCCTTCTACTGCTCCTTGTTTTTCTTCTCCTGGCACCTGCTTCTCCTCCTTCTTCTTTATCTTATTTTCTCCTTCTCCTTCTTATTTTTCTCTTTCCCCTGTCTCCTCTTTTCTCTTCTCCACCTCTACGTGGTTCTCGTACTTCTCCTTTCTTCTTCTCCTCCTCTTCTCATCCTTCTCCTCCTCCTCCTCTTCTAGTTATCCTTCCCCTATTCCTCCTCATCCTTCTTTTCTCTCTCTCTCTTCGTTCTCCTCCCCCTCTCTCCTTCTCATCCTCCTTTTCTTTCTCTTCACTCTCATCTTCTTTCGCTTCTTTATGACCTGCTCTTTCCCACTCGCAACTTTTTCATCCCGTCCTATTTCTACTTCGAGAATCCTTTGAGATCTAGCCAATGACAATCCTGGGAGCACATTTATTTTCCTGGCTATGCCAGCCTTAATTTCACTTTCCCAGCATCCTGTCTCCCATTTTTTATAAACTACTCGCAACGACGAACGTGATTACATTCTCAACTTCGTTCTATATTTATAATTTTCATCCAGTTTCTCCGTGTAAGTGTCTTGGCATTAGGGAAAGTCATCAACCGAAGCAGCTTTCTTCAAGGATAATCTGTTGAGATTTGGAATTTCTCTATTTTTTCCAGTTTTAGCTGTGTGCTGTATCCATTTGTCTAATTGTCCCAAAATCTAGTGGATTTCCAGTTGACTGGTTTGAGACTTTAAAATAATTTTTTTTACAGTTTCTTAATTGTAAACTGTAAATTGTACTGTTTTATTTACAGCTGTGCCTATTGGTCCAAACTGTTGTATAACTCTTTACTTTCTCGTTGACCTTGTATTGAATCTACAATAATGGAGAGTGTTGCTAAAACTGTGTTCACATAATATATCAGAGCCTACTTTATATATATATATATAGCATTTCTATATTAAGCAATAATGTAGCAAGAGTTCTTGTCATCAGTTACCAACTCCAGATAGATGAGATCATTCTCGCTAGATAATATATAACAAAACAAACAAGGTTGGTTCCGAATAATAGGGTGTGAGGAGGAGTCATAATAGGGTAGGAAGAAGGAACAATTAAATCTGCAGATAAAGTTTCTTAGTAGTGGCGAAGGTGATATTGTGAAAGATATCCACAACAAATAATAAAATAATTTATTAATTTCGAATTCCTTTAAGTGCTATTAGTTTATACTTAAGACTTCCGCAATGGCGGATATTGACAACAGTATTCAATAGCTGATGGAAATCGATGAATGCTATTGTACATTAAGGCGCCCGACCGGCAATTGGGAGGTCCGTGGTTCGATTCCCGGTGGTGACTGATATTTTTGTACAGTAGCATTCATCGATTTCCATCAGCTATTAAAAGCTGTTGTCAATATCCGCCATTGCGGAAGTCTTCAGTATAAACTAATAGCACTTAAAGGAATTCGAAATTAATAAATTCTGTTTAAGTAAATTTGTCAGTTTGTTCAATTGCCAGTAACTTCGAACTAACTTGAATAATAAGACCTGAAGTTGTCACAACCACATTTATTGAAAACACTGAAATACTGCTTTTGGTTGTTAGACCAAACTCAATATCAGTGTTTGTTCAAGATTGATGATATGGTTTAACAACTGGAACTAGTATCTCACTGTTTTCAATAAATGTGGATATGACAGCTTCAAGTCTCATTATTAATTACTGCAGGAAAAGGTTAGCAAATTACCATTTTTAACCTCTAAACTTTCCAGCTTGGATCGCTCCTGAGATAAAGCTATATTTATCATTAAAAATAATTTGTTAGTGCTATGCTAAGTAAGAGAAAAGTTGTAACATAAGGTTGTAACAGCAACGGGAATATTAGCTGTGTATGCCACATTTTTCTACGACTTGTGTTTTATTATATTTACGAATTGTTGTAGAACAAATATTCCAAAACTCATTTTAAAACTATAATAATATATAATATTTTTTAATTTTTAATTATTGACCGAACGAAGTGAGGTCGCTAATTCAAGTCGACCGTTTTGTATTCTGTCTGTAACGCATTTACGGCTGAACGCGTGAACCGCTTCCTTTGAAATTTGGTATGAATGTTCCTTTTAGTAATGCGCAGCAGTGTATATATATAAGATTTTTTTAAATTTTGTTTAAAAGATAATTATACGGAAAAAAGGAAAGGCACCCAGACCTTTTTTTCTATTGCTGATGATGCTCACATGAGTCCGAGACTTGTGCGTGGGTCATGAGGTAAATGATTACACATAAATGTCTGACGGTGGAGCGGGATTCGAACCCATGACCACTTAAACGACAGCAAGCTGAAGTTGCGACGCTCCAACCAACTGCGCTAAGCGGTCCTTCTTCTATAAGAAAATAATAAACTAATTTTATTTTTTTTGTAGATTACGTCTTGGAGGCTCCAGTTAAGGAGTATAAGACAAGTCAGATCAACAATATTATACACTAGATACCATAATTACTTCAATCAGTTGAGGTGAGGCTTAATTTTGATGTGAAAGGAACTCTAGTACACTATAAAAAGCTTTATCAACTAAATATTTCTTCAATTGTTTTTTAAATATTTCTATATTTTCAAGACTCTTCAAAAACTGCGGTAGTTTGTTGTAGAATTTCCTACCAATATAACTAGGTTTTTGTTTGAATAAGCTACTATTGTGACTCACCAAGTGATAATCTCCTCGGCTTCTTGTATTATAATCATGTACATCAAGATATAAATGAGCTCCTCTATCATATGCAATTGAAATCAGATTCGTAGATAGCCCTGGGGCCGTAACATCTGATTATTCATCTGGTTGAGCTTTATTCATATAAATAATTTTGCGATGGTTATTATCATTTAGTACATCGAGTATGTTGCTCTATGAAAGTACCCTTATTATTGGGCGTGAGGTCTACTGTTCACAGAACTATTAGTTTTAAATGTTGTTTTTATCCAAATTATAATATTTTATGATTTTTGTGAGCAGGCATATGCTGTTAAATCTCATATTATGATGTAGCGGGACTTTTTATTATTTGTATTTCCTCTGAATGAACGATTGATTAACTTTTGCTATACAGCAGGTTCTGCTCTAGTTTAAACGCAGCTAGCTTAGTGACGAGTTCACTCCAAACAGCTGTTATCAGCTGTACCTACTTCAGTAGCTTTAGAAGTGGTAACTCTTTTTTGAGGATGAAGCCCACATAGGTCTGAGACCTGTGCGTGGGTAATGAGTTGGATGATGGTGATTGATAAGTTGGACCTACAGTTTTAGGTGGGTTCCGAAATACCGGGAAGTGATTTTACAGAGGAGAACAGTGTATTTTTTGCTGCCTAATCTAATCGGTCGCCGTTACAAAAAGGACCTACGGGAACGCAGCTTATCTCTATCTGACAATACAGCTAACAGTTGACAATATAGTTAATTTTTCCCGGCTATTCGTCACCAACTCGTCACCTCAGTGTGGCACCACCCCATCACATTCTCAAAGCACAATAATTGAGCAGCAAACTCTATGAAAATAGAGATGAAAGGGCTCCAAATGGAGTTGTTTCATTGTTAGCTTTCACTTTGCCCCGTCCATGATACAGTAATTGAGCAAGGCTGGTTGAGATAGTTCATTTGGAGTAGTGGACATTGGAGTACTGACCTGGAGAGAAGCTGACTAAATCAAAGGCGCACTGATTCGAATGTCTGAAAAGACATGCAAATACCAGTTCATCAGCTGAATCAAGTTTCGCTAATGAACCACACTGCACTGTTTATCTTGCACGTGCCTACTCTTCTCTGCAATAATTACTTAAAAGTTCTCTTTCAACTCTCTATATTTAATTCACGAAATGTCAACTTGTTTGTTCCTTTCCTATTGAATTAAAAAATAAAATTGAAAAGTTTTAAAATAAAAAACCAATTTTCAAGGTTCGTTTGTACTATGTAACAATATGACACAACAAAATTATACAAAGCTTAACAAGGTGAACAATGCTTCATAACAAACTGATGCATGACATGTATGACTTATGTTATGTATGACATTATTATGGAAAACTACTGAAATAAATACAGAAAATGTCATTATAACGCATCAATTTTTGAAACTGTAGCATTCCTTTGTGAAATATTTTTTTTGTACATTACGTCTTGGAGACTCCAGGTAAGGAGTATAATATTATTTAAGGAGCTAATAATAATTTGATTCAAGTTTGATTAAATTCAAGTGTATATCATGAGCAAGCTTCATAACAACGTTGTCCTACATGGAATTGTCATGATCAACAATTATATACATACAATATCACCAATCTTATACACTAGTCACCATAAAATATCACAATTCTTATACACTAGTTAATTACTATATCAATTATTATCAGTTGAGGTGAGGATTAATTTTGATGTGAAAGGAACTCTTGTACATTATAAAAAGCTTTTTCAACTAAATATTTTTTTCAATTGTTTTATATAGATTTCTATATTTTCAAGTCTCTTTAAAAAGTGTGGTAGGTTGTTGTAGAGTTCACTACTAATATAACTAGGTTTTTCTTTGAATAAGCTAGTATTGTGGCTCACCAAGTGATAATCTCCTCGGCTTCTTGTATCATAATCGTGTGCGTCAAGATTTTAGTTTATATCACTCTTCTTTACATATTTACTCTTTACTCTTATTTACTCTTCTTACATCTTCACACTCTTCTTACACAAGTAGCTTCATACACATATAAGCAGGGTACAGTTAGGAGACCAAGTCTCTTGAACAACGACCTACATGAATCTAATCTGTTTACACTTTCTATACAACTAACAGGTTTCTTTTGGATCTTAAACACCCTATCATAGTTTTGTTTGGATGAATAATCCAAAACTAAGATGTTCCTAATATGTGACGATAGAGTCCATGCTAAGTTGTAGAAAGTAATTTCTTGTCATTTCATCTAGCAAGCTGTCGCAGAACAAATACCCCAGATGGAATTTCACAGCATATTTTCTCAATGTATGGAGCCCAGGTCAATCGTCCATTCAACAAAACTCCTAGAAATGCAATGTTTTTTCCTGGTCTAGTTGTACAACATAGCTATTAATTTGATTCAAGTTTAATTAAATTCAATTTCAATTAAATTCAAGTGTATTTCACGACCAAGCTGTCATGCAAGATATTGTTATGGAAAAATATTGAAATGAAAAAATATATATAAATCTCTTTATAACAAGCTGATCTTCGAAACTGCTGCATTCCTTTGAAGAAATTTGTGCAACTCAGCTATGAATTTGATTCAAGTTGAGTTTAATTTTAGTTCACTTCAGTTAAATTTATTAAATTCGCATTGTTTTTATTTCCTTCTGCTATCTGATATTCACTTGTATTCATCATAGAACTGTTTCGTATTAACTTATTACTATCCAATTCAAACCCAATCTATTTCAATTTTCAATTGTGTAGCCTGAAGAAGGTTTATATGAATTATCAGAGTCTTACTAAATTCAATTTCCCTGTATTTGTAATGTTATTTCTTTTTGTTTACAATAAAATTATCCTGTATATTCTCTATTCAATTTAAAAACAATTTATTTCAATTTTTAATTGAAGGAGGTTCCTATGAATTATTATTGTCCTACCAAATACGCTTTCCTTGTATTTGTAACAAGATTTTTTTAGTTTATAAGGAAACTATTCTGTATTATTACTATTGAATTCGAATATCATTTATTTTAATTTTCAATTAAAGAAGGTTCTGATGAGTTACTGTATTACTGTAATACCAAATAGAACTTCCTTGTATTTGCAATGTTATCTCTGTGTTTATAATAAAACTATTCTGGATAAGATACTTCATCTATTCAACACACCATATTATAATACAATGAATATTGTCTCAAGTTTTTGTGAAAAAATTCAACGTACACTCACAGACAACAAACACAAACTGAACATGGAATATGGTACATTTTTTTTTTTGAAAGTAGCGCTGGACAGAGGGCACTGAAATCTTATGACTGAGTTCTTAAGGTTGTCGTCATAACAAATACAATTTTTTTGTGTATTTGTAATGTTATTTCCTTGTGTTTATTATGTAACTATTCTATATCATTTCTGTTGATCTCAAAAACAATCTAATTCAATTTTCAATTATTAAAGAAGGTCGTTTATTATTATTATTGTCATACCAAAACAAATACAATTTTCTTGTACTTGTAATGTTATTTCCTTGTGTTTATAATAAAACGTAGCTTTATTATTCATAATAAAACGTAGCTTTATTATTTATAATAAAACTTAGCTTTATTATTTATAATAAAACTTATTTTCATTTTTCTATTCAATCCAAAAACAATTTATTTCAATATTCAATTGAAGAAGGTTTCTGTAAACTATTATTTTCGTATAAAATACAGTTCCCTTGTATTTGTATTCTATGTATTCTTGTATTCTATGTATCCTTGTATTTGTATTAAACTATTCTATGTTATTTCCAAAGAATTCAAATACAGTCTATTTCAATCATCGACTGAAGAAGGTTCCTATGAATATTATTGTCATACCAAATACAGAATTAGTGTCATAATCGTTATGTTTCTTCAGATCATACTCTTCATGGAGAATTGGAAAGTTGCTACGTTGTGGAACAGCCAGATAGATGTGAGTCACGTGTTATTTGTGTTCTTGACAGGGAAACAATAACGCTGTCAGCTGGAATGATATGCTGAGTGAATTGAAAAAGAGAAAGATCAGAAAAGAGCCATCACACCATCAAAACAATATTCAGCATTTTGTGTAGGCAAAACTCGTGTGTTACTCTACGTGAACCATCCAAATTTCGATATCTGTCCAATCAAAGTCACTGTCCACTATCAATGTCTTGCTTTACTGTCATTGACATAACTTCATAATTTTGACAATGTTTCAACATTGATAAGTTATCAATCAATGTCCATTTTTTTTTTGGTGACATATTTTTGTTTGTGGTGCACTGATTGTGACACATTTAAACGTTTTCAATTTTAGATTGACACATTTAAAATAATATAATTTGTTATGAAATTAGAACTGTCACATTGCATTAAGAAATAATTAGAAACTTAACATTTGAAATTTAACATTAGAAATTTAACAAGCTCATTAATTGGATTTTTAATCTGTTGGGCTTGTTTTGCAGGAAAATTTATTTTATAGTATGTAGACTACATTAGCTTAATAGTCTAAATAATAGTGTAGTTGACATTGTGCACTCTGAAAGTTGTTGTACTGTTTTGTTATGTGCTTCTTTTCCTGTAATAACTTTCTATTTCTATTTTATATCAATTATCAACTCGCTGAGTCGATTGCAACAAAAATCGATTGTTACATAACAATTGAATGAAAATGTTGATGATTGATATCTGTACCAGACTCGAAGCTTTAGCTAACGTTAGTTTTATATCGACTATCGATTCTCTGAGTCGATTGCAAATCAAAATCGATTGCTGCGAGACAATCGAATGAAACAAATTTCGAAAATCGATATCTGTACCAAACACTTTCACATCGACTATCGATTCTCCTATTTGATTATTATCGTGGGGAAGGCACTGGAACTGTCTCTCATCATAATATTAATTTCAGAATCAACTGTGGTATCCTGTTCTACCCCACCAACTATAATGTTTGTGTTTTTGCTTTAATATCTATGAAAGCCGTCTGTTGTACGCAAAAAAGAGCCTTCAAATGGAAATGTTTTGTGCAAGGTGGAAGGAACACTTCACTGACGTTTGTTGAAGGGTGAAGCTTCGGTTCTGTGCTGTGAGTCCTCATTTCAAATCTACGAGGCCTAAAACCGTCGTCGTTGGCCCAGTGCTGGAGAGCTGAAGCTGGAGAACAGCACTGTAGCTCCTATCTCCACTTTTTGCCGTTTAGGCTCAACTGGAACACTCCAGAGAGGAATTCGTGCTTCTAGAGAGCAGCTAGAGAGAAAGAGAGAGTGAGTGTGTGTTTTAGTGAGTGTGACAGAGTGAGAGGGGAAGAGAGAAAGAGGAAGTGGAGTAAGGTTTGGGAAACAGACACATGTTGTCTAATAACTGACAGCGAAAACGTAAAACGGGAATTGTGCCATACCTCTTTCCGCTTCTCTAGAACCCTGGTCGGCCTAGTAGATCGTGTACGCTCTACAAAATACACATACTGAGACTCAACCATGATTTTGTAACAAGCATAGAATAAATTAATTGCTCACTGGACTTATTTTCATAGATATTTCCACTTGTGCGATGTGCAAAACTATTTAAAATAGGTAAGAAATTTGAATTTTTCTTTCTTACTTGAGAAAGAACGTGTTATCGGGCCGAAAAATCCCGAGTTGTGGCATTGAGAATCGGTAGCCCTATCAGAGGCTGACCTTATTGAACATGTTTATTTCCATATAATAATAATAATAAAAATAATAATAAATACATATTTTATTTCCATTTAAAAAAAAAACTAAATCTAAACAAATACATATACATATAAGACTACATGACTAAAACTACCAAAGATTGCATTTTTATAAACATTTTTTTTTGCGTTGAAATTAACCTATACTCTACTATGGCATGCCATGTTCTAGAGCAGGTTTGCAATTTAAATTTTTGAGGATTCAGTGTTTTAATATCAGGTTAGTGAGCTCACATATTGTTCGAAATGATGGTTTCTATGGTTTGTCTTCCTATGCTTATTATCCAGTGATGTACTTTGATTTTGAATTTCTTGCTGTGTGGTATTTCCTGTATGTCTCTTGGAAGCAGATTGTAAAGTTTTGGTGCTAAGTGATTCTAGTGTCTCTGGTATAAAGCCTTCTCAGCCAAATTTGCAATAATATTACATTTTACTAACTGGGATTCTTGTTATTCGATTTGCATAAACATTGAGTCAATCTCTAAAAATTAATCATTCAACAGTTTCCCTCACCAAATTTACTCAAAATTATCCCACCCACCTATCAATGAGTCTGAAATACCTTAACATGGCACAATTCAATGATATTTGACCAGCACAACTTCTATCTACGAGCACATTCACCATATTTACACCCATAGTATATGAAGAGTCCAGAAAAAGAATAGGGTAAATCATATTTTGTAAATATACTCATTGAACTAGCACGACTCGTTGACTCTAGCACGATACGAATAAAGTTGGGTGAGTGGACTCTGTTGAATGACTGGAGTCGACTTCTGATCTGCTGACTCGACAGGAGTCCGATAGGAGGCATGAAAAACAGCTTTGATTGACTTATTTCGTATTCACATCAAATAACAAGAATCCCAAGCGCCGAGTCAAAAGTATGAGATAAATGAATAAATAGCCTATTTTATTCACATTTAAAACTGAATTTAAACAAATACATAAACATACAATAAGACGAAATTGTCACAACCACATTTATTAAAAAATATTGAGAAACTAGTTTTGGTTGTTATACCATTATCAATTCCAATCAAAGTGAAACTACAGTAAAGAAAAGCTGAATATATACTGAGCATGGAATGATACTATTGGCTAAGCGAGAAAGAGGCTGACCTTCATCGTTGTGATTGGCTGACAAGTCACGCCCCCTGGTGGGAGGAGTAACAAGCAAAAATACGATTCAAATCAATGATTGGAAACTGTGAGCATCTAGAAAGCAACAAAGAAGAAAAAAATACGTAATAAGGCTAAAATTGAATCAAATTAAAACTAAAAAACTAGAAGTTCACTGTCGACTGATGAAGGTCAGCCTCTTCTCGCTTAGCCAATAGTATCATTATATACTGTGATAATAGCCATGTTCAGTATCATTATATACTGTGATAATAGCCATGTTCAGTATATATTCAGCTTCTCTGTACTTTAGTTTTAGTTTGATTGAGATTGATAATGGTATAACAACCGAAACTAGCCTCTCAGTATTTTTTAATAAATGTGGTTGTGACAATTTCGTCTTATTATTCATTATGGATACTTTCCACAATATCACCTTCGCCACTACAAAGAAACATATACATATAAGACTACATGACTAAAACTAACAAAGATTAAATTTTTCATGGCAGATACTCTAGCTGACTCATATCTACTCACACCACCTAAGTCTTGATAACTTATCTCACAATATTAAAATGTCGAAATACAGCAGGGTCCAAATTCCTAATTTTATTTAAACTGATGACATTTTCCTTGGGCTTCTCTAGAAAACCCAATAAACTGGAAGAAACAGTCTACTTGATTTTTAAAAACTCAATTTCAAATTCGAGTTTGTCCAACTCCATCCTCCCCATAAATTGGACGCAATGATGCAATCAAAAACTGAATTCAACTTTAATATTCGAGTCACAAATATGATGATGCAAAATCATGGAGAGTCTTGTACTTATTTTTTAACGTTCCTCTAGTGTACCTTGACTCTTGATATGTCTATATCACATTTCAAGAGTCATCCGAGTCAAGAGAAACTGAAGAAACGTCCATGAACACGATCCTAAGTGACTGCAATCAGTCCTCTAGTCCAAGAAGATTAGACATTCTCCTGGCTGCGAAGAAGTTCTCGCGCAGAAATAAATTTGCTCGCAGACCGTAAATTTCCAAGGAAAGACCATACAAAGTGGATTTAAGGTAGCATTATTTGTCTGGATTGCAGCGGAAGAAGGCAGAATTCAGTGGCCCTTAAGGTAGAAAACGGTGAGGCCTGCATCTCAGACTGTTGCTAGCTCCAAACAGCCCGTATTTCATTCGTAATAAATGTGTACCAGAGGAAATAAAAATAAGCGCCATGCCCCAACTCCTCCCCACCCCTCCCACCATCGGTTGGTTATCATCGCAAATACTAATTTATGACACCATTGCGATGCTGAGTCATAGTTCAGCATGTACGGAATGAAATAATACTGCAACGCCACGCAAAATTTTGTTTACGAGCATGATATTCAGAGTCACGAATTGATAGCCTGTAAACTGACACCAAACATAATTTTCTTCCATAATTTACTCAGTTCGTTAGAAAATTTTATCCATTCACTTCAGGTCAATTGTAGAAATTTTCCAGTAGATGATAAATTAAACAAAATTTTGCCAAATTCTACTAAAGTTTATTTTGACAAATAAAACTCGAGTTTCAATGCACATGACATCATATTCAGTTACAAAGAACATTAAAATTGAATCTACCTTTTCTGATAATGTAGTCTCAATTTCAGTGATTCAATTTAAAAAAATTAGAAATATTTTGAGTATTAAATAGAATTAATTGAAGTGCTTCTTAGTTCAAATTGAACTTGGTAATTGTGTTTTACAGAAGATTCAAGTTGAATTTCGATAATGAATAGTAAGACTTGAAATTGTCACAACCACACTCATTTAAAACAGTGAGATACTAGTTTTGGTTGTTACATCATTATCAATCTCGAACAAGCTAAGACAAAAGTACAGAGCAGCTTAATATAATATTGAACACAGAATGATACTATTGGCTAGGTTCCACTGATAGGCTGACCTTCATTGAAGGTCTGTGATTGGCTGAAGGCCATAACAAGTCACGCGTACTGGTGGAAGAAGCAACAAGAAAAAATATGTATCAAAATCAAAAACCAAAAACTGTGAACATATAGAAAGCAACAAACAAGAACAATACACAAGTAGAACAAAATTGAAAAATTATTTTAAAATGATAAAATTGAAGCTTACTGAAATGCAGTCAAGGTCAGCAAGGAAAACACGAAAGTACCGTTATGAAAATAAAGGCCAGGATAAATTATGAGGAAACAAAGTTAGTTGTGTTGAATTGTTTGAAATAGATTTGATTGTTTAAACTAGTGAATTTTGCAGAGCATCTCATTGCTAATTGACATAAGTTCAAGGCTGATTTTGAGGTGAATAAAGACTGCTTAATGCCTTAATGATGGATAAGGTGCTATCATTAATCAAGTTTAGAATACATTCCACAGTTTTTTCTAAAAAAAAACACATTTCAAACTTCAATAATCAGCTTTAAATCCATTTTTAGATCCAAGATCGGAAACATCTGCAACAATGATGCATTGGTGTTTTTTTTTGTACTTCTAATTTTTATGTGTATTTTTCTGCAATTCTCATTTCTATGTGTATATTTTGGACTAGTAATTGACTAATTAATAAATTTTTGGACTGCCTCTATTCATAACATTCAGGTTTCAGGTACTCCAAATGGGAACAATAATGGCCTTCTATTCGATCCAAATCAATGCCACTCATTCCTAAGTAATTACTACCTCCATCAACTCAGCATTTGCTACCTCCATTTATGAGTGATCGCTACCCTCGGCCACTCATTTATAAGTAATTGCTAACCCAGATTCAGGTCCGTGTGACTCACGAACAGCTGTTCAAACAACGACTATAGTTTTATAGATTGGTGGAACGTATATCTATGTATTGGTCACGAATATAGATTGAGAGCCTTGAGGGACAGGAGCTGTGATGGAGACGTTTGACATGAAACTTGCTGAGTCAGCGTATTGCAGTTTACCCATTTATTAGATGGGGAGGAAACCATTCAGGCCTGAAGACGATTGTTCTACACGACAGAAATGTGCTGGTGAGGGTGGTGGGGGGGGGGGAGGGGTAGATGGCCAAGTTGGTCCAGACTCTGATCGTGTTACTATCGGAGACAGCTTCGCTTGTTCAAGCTTTCAGAAGTCTCAGCCTGCTCAAATTTCTCTCATTCACACGCTCTCTCTCACTAGCTCCTTCTCTCTCTTCATCAGTCATTTTCTCCCTCACTTTCTCTCTTCAACTGTCATTTTCTACCTCCCTCTACACATTCGTTTTTCATTTGATCACACTCTCTCATCATTTCATCATCCAGAAACTATCAAACGAGATTTTGAACGGGAGTTTGTATACTATCAATTTTGATGGTCACTCCCTCACACTCTCTCTCTCTCTTCCTCTTAGTAATTTACTCTCTCTCTCTCTCTCTCTCTCTCTCTCTCTCTCTCTCTCTACACACATTTGTTACTCATTCACTTTCTCTCTCTTATCATTCCATCATCCAGAAACTATCAAATACCATATCAAACCAGATATTTAACGGGAGTGTGTATTCTATCAATGTTGATGGTATTTTGAAGCGTGATACAGATCAATAGAATTCATATACTGAGTACATTTTAACCAAATTAAACAAAACCTTTGAGATCCAAAAGAAAGCTGTTAGATACATGGAAACCAACCAATAGGTTAGATTCATGTAGGCCGCTGACCAATCTCCTAATTTAATCTAGCTTGTATGTGTATGAAAATACATTATATTTACGAAAGTTGCTTGCATTTAAAGAATATTCAAAAGGAAAAACGTTTAGGAACGCATGTTTTTAACTTCTCCATCATATGAAATTGAAATCAGATTCATAGAAGCCCTCGGGCCCTCTTGTTCATCTCGCTGAGCCTTATTCATAATGAATAAAGTTATCATTATAAGAATAACATATTTTTCTTTAAGAAAAACAATATTATTAATGTTAAATATTAATAATACTTCAATTAAATTTTCAACAAGTGATTACCAAGTGAATGAAATACAAATAAAATTGATATTGTTTTATTAACTCACTTATCAAACATTTGAAATCTAATTCAAGCAGTCAGCTGTCTCGCAAATAAAAAACACAGCCTTGTTGATGTGATACAGAGTGACTTTTTGTGAAAAACAGACATGAAATAGATCGCGCTAATTGAATTAAGGGTTAGGTCTGATGACTGTGTTTAATTTTGCAATGATATTATCATTGATTACATTGAGTATGCACTTCTGTGCAAGCATCCTTATTCTTGGGGTCTACCCTCGTTACTTGTGAGGTCTACTGTTCACAGAACTGCTAGTTAAAAAAATGGCATAATAAATAATTCATTGAAATCTCAATTCCAATATAAGATACAGCGGTGTCATGAATCCAACTCTTGACAGCAACTCAAGGGAAGGGATAAACTTAGATCAGGCAACAATCTTGAATAGTTTCGCAGAGCAAAGTGCAGCTATTATCCTTCTAAAGTCTTGCCATTGAAGATAACGTCCAGTTTCGAGTTTGGAACGGCTGGCTTGCAGTGATTGCTCGGAAGAAAGCAACTTGGTGAAGTTGACCTTTGAAGTTCAACAACAACTTCTGTCGAACTTGACCAGCGGCAACTTCCGCTTGCTTCCTATCGCAGGCTACCAAACTTTAGATACAGGATGGTAAAGGTGCCAGGAATGCAATAGCCATTCAATGCTATAGTTGCTGCGCTATCCTATTTTGTGATAAGGAGAACCTTAATCGTACAGATTATACGCATCGAAAAGGAGAGTTTGTTTGGGAAAGAAGTTGATGAAGATAGATGGGAGAAAAAAGGGGAAAGAAAGAGAGAAAAGAAGGTGGTGAGGAGGGAGAGAGAAATAAACCAAAAGAGTGGAGATGATAGGATGGTAAAGGCGAATAGACGATTGAAAAAGAAGTTGAAGTTGGGGAAAGAAGTCAAAGATGAGGAAAGAAGTATGAGGGATGAAAAAAGGAAGCAGGGAAAGAGGAGTGTAAACAAAAAGAGTGGAGAAGGTGGAAAAGATTGAAAAGGTTAAAGATGAATTATCTTATATAAATTAGTGTTAATAAGTTTAATCTTACAGATCATACACTTCGAACAAGAGAAGCTTGCTTAAGGTAGAAGTTAAGGAAAATAGAAAGAAGAGAAAAAAAGGGAAAGGAAAAGAAGGTGGTTGAGAGGAAGTGAGAAATAAACATAGAAAGTGGAAAAGATAGGGTGGTGAAGGTGAAAAGACGATTAGTTCACTTAGATTTATGTTGATAGAGTTAATCTTACAGATCATATGTTTAAAAAGAAAGAGTTTAATTGAGAAAGGTGTTGGTTGGGAAAAATACATGGGGGAAAAAGGAAAAGGAGGAGAGAAAAAAGGGTGTGAGGGGGAAGAGAAAAATAAATGAAAAGAGTAAAGAAGTTTGGGAGATGAAGGCTAGAAGACGATTAGCCTACATAGAGTTTTGATGATAACGTTGATCTAACTTCTAACAGTTCATTTGTTTCAAAAGAGGAGTTTGATTGGGAGAGATGATAAAGAAGATAGATGGGGGTAAAAGGAAAAAAGGAAAAGAGAAAAAATGGGAGAGGGGAACTTAAAAATAGACAAAAAGAATGAAGAAAATAGGAAGGTGACGATTAGCTTACATAGGTTTATGTTGATAGCGTTTGAAAAAAAGAGAAGTTTGTTTGGGGAAGGAGTTGAGAAGAATAGGGGGAAAACGGGAATGGAGTTGAGGAATAAGAAGGGGAAGACGGAAAAGAGGAGAATAAACAAATAGAATGGAGAAGGCAGAAAAGGTTGCAAGCGAATAGGCGATTAGCCTAAATAGATTTTTGTTAATAACGTTAATTTTACAGATCATAGGTTTCAAACAAGAGAATTTCGTTTGGGGAAGAAGTTGAAGAAGATATAGGGGGAACGTAGGTGAGAAGGGGAAGAGAAATGAAGGGAGAGGGGGGGAAGAAAAGAATAAACAGAAAGAGTGGAGAAAATAGGCATGTGAAGGCGAATAGATGACAAGCCTACAAACATTTATGTTGATAAAGTTTTAATCTTACAGATGATACGCTTAAAAAAGAGAAGTTTGACCTATAAAGAAGTTGAGGATGATTAGGTAAAAGGAATAGAAGATCAGGGAAAAGGAGGTGGTGAAAAGGAAAAGAAAATAAAAAAAAGAGTGGAGACGATAGGAAGAAGGGGCCAACATAGATTCATTTTACAAAATTAGATTTTCCAAAAAAGAGAAGTATGATTTTTTTTTTTTTTTTTTTTTTTTTGAGGATGAAGCCCACATAGGTCCGAGACCTGTGCGTGGGTAATGAGTTGGATGATTGTGACTTATGAGATTGTGATGAAGATAGAAATAATTGTAAGAGGGGGAAGAATAGAATGAACAAGGAGAGCAGAATAAAAGGAAGGAGTGGAGAAGAAAAAACAGGTTGAAGACGAAAAGGCGATTGTCTTACGTAGATTCATGTTTATCACATTATCTTACATGTAATACGTTTCAAACAAGAGAAGTTTGTTTGGAAAAGGAGTTGATGAGGATGAAAAGGATAAAAGGGAAAAGGGGAAGATTAGAAAGAGAAAAATAGACAAAAAGAGTGAAGAACAAAGAAATGCGAAGGCTTATGGGCGATTAGCCTACATAGATTTATGTTGATAACATTTATCTCACAGATCATAAGTTACAAAAAGGGGAGTCTGATGGGGAAAGAAGTTGAGGAAGATAGGGGGAAAAGGGAAGGAAGATGAGGAGAAAGAAGAGAAAGTAGAGAGTAGGAAAAGAATCATGAACAAAAAAAGAAAGGTTTGGAAGGTGAAGGTTAATAAATGATTAGTCTACATAGTAAAATGTTAATAACGTTAATCTCATTCCTTTTTCTTCGACTTTCTCTTTAAATTGTCATCTTGCTTCATATTCTTCTTTCATTCTCAATTTCCCTTCGTCTTCTTCTTTCATTCGTTCTATTTCTTCTCCTTCTTCTTCTCTTTCTTCTTCTCCTCCTCCTTTTATTCGCCCTCTTTATTATTCTTCTTTCATTCGCCAACCTTTATAGTCATCTTATTTCATTTGGCCTTTTCTCTTGCTTCTTCCCTCATTCGTCCTTTTTCTTCATATTCTTCTTTTATTTGTCTTCTTTCTTCTTCTTCTTTAATTCGTCCTCTCTCTTCCTCTTCTTCATTCATTCATCCTCTTTCTTCGTATTGTTCTTAAATTTTTGTCCTCTTTCTCCATTCTCTTCTTAGATAGGGAAGAAAGGAAATGAAGATGTGGGAAAAGTAGAAGACGAAGAGAAAGAAAAATAAACAGAAAGAGTGAAGAAGTTGGATGATTAACATACATAGATTTATGTTGATAACGTTAATCTAACGATCATACATACATTTCTAACAAAAGAAGCTTGTTTGATGTAGAAGTTTAGGAAGATGGGGGAAAAAGATGAGTGAAGAGAAGTGAAGAGGGGAAAAGAAAATAAACTAAAAGAGTGGAGAAGATAGGCCACAATCTATATCGTAGGTGTGAACTACAGTAAACAGATATTGAAATTGATATTATTTTGGTTCAATGATGGAATAATCGGCTTATTTGATTCCAGTATTAATTTCCCATCAATTTCACAGCTTTATTTCCAATACAATGATATTGAACACAATCTTCATCGTATGTGTAGATTGAATAAAAATAGCAAAAGTGAATTTGATATTTTGTTCGATGATAGAGAAATCCTCTGAAAGAAACTCGACAAACTAATGCTTCATTCCTATTTTATCTAGAAAAAAGGATCTGGGAAGTAAGTCATATGGATAAAAGAGGGTTAGGATAGTTGAACCTTAGCAATAAATCAATCTGCTCCTTTTTCCAACCCTTTTTTGCAGGTGCACAACAATTTTTCATTCAAATGCTACAAGCAAACTTCTTGTTTCTGTTGTTTACGGCTTTTCTGTTTTTCTGCTTCGGTGTGTGTTTCACAACCTTCGGAATTGGAAAGTCTGTTGGTTGTTGTAGTTGTCCATGATACTGTATGAAGACATGCTAGAAATTTCATTTACATTTTTTCAGAGCTTCAGAGGCGTAACAATAACACGTTATCTGGCTTATACTACATGAGACATGGATTTTTCTCGAATATTTAGGAATTAAGACCGAAGTGCCTAATACTAGTCACTTGCAAAAATTACCCTTGAGACCTGAACATTTTTTTTGCGTATTTTTATGATCAAGTGGTGCGAGCGCTAGCTCCTCCAAACATTATGTGTGTTAATGAATTTTAAAGTTGAGTGACTAATACTAGGCACTTCGGTCTTACTTTTAGTCTGGTGACAAAGAATGTTGGGCCTCAAGCTGGTCTTTGCCGATGTACTAGTATTAGTCACTCCTGTCTCTAATTACGGAGAGTTGTAACTACTTGAAAAGTCTCACCAACAATACAAGCCATACGCTTATCACAGTGGCGGTCCCAGGATTTCATTTCGGGGGGGGGGGGGATGACCACCGGGGGGGGGGGTCTGGGTCCCCCCCCCCCAGGAAAAAATGTGGAATTTAATGCCTAAAATGTATTTTTATACGTATTTGAGCTCTAAAATATGCTCAAGCTGATAGTATTCATGTTAGCTAATAAAATAGTTATTCATTTAAAGTTTATTGTACCTGGGTGAAATAGGACCCAACCATAGTATGTGTTTTTCCTTTGATTTCCTTTAGCTACACAAAGAAAATTGATTAAAAGTCAATGTGATTATTTAATGAGCTAATGAGCATGATGACAAAGTTCAGTTAAATAAACGTATAATGAAATCAAAAATAAATCAAGTTTCACTGCGAATTTTTTCTTTATGGTTAGGTCCTATTTTTAACATGTAAGTTACGAAGGAATAGCCAAAAAATACTCAGATTGTTACACAACAATGTAATGGATGTAAGGACGTACACATCCTTCTTGTTTATTCTTCTAGCTAACAAGTAACAATGACACAGATTAAATTTATTTCTCGCAAAAACTATACATACATAATTATGAATAAATTCTTTTTTAGGGGGGGGGGATCCATCTTGATATTTCGGGGGGATATATCTCTCCCATCCCCCCCTGGCACCGCCACTGGCTTATCATTAACAAACTGATGTTTTGTCTTTGTAGGAGTTTATTTTGATGTCTTTTTTTATTATAATAGTTTCTTGTCTGAGGCTTTATCTAATGTGTGGACCTACTCAATTAGGAGGACTGATAAAAAACGAAAATAGAAATAAATATTAATTGATTAGATAATAATCTTCGTCACAAAAATAGCTTCCATTTGAAATTAAAATATAGAAGTATCAATATATTCTCATTCTCGCTGTAGAGCTCGAGAGAATTATACAGTAGTGCTTGTTCCTAACAGAAACTTTTGTTTGATGTTGATGTTGTAGTACCTTTCTTATTTAATATTGAACATCAATAATGATCGAAAATAAACTTTACCAGTGAATACAGCACTAACTATCATTTTGAATTGAGTCAGGGTGAAGTTTTTAATTTTTATAAATTTCATATCGCTCTACTACATTTAGTTTTTGTCATTTTTTAACAGAATTTTTTATCTGAATTAGTGTGGATGTCTGAGTAAGTGTGGTTTGTTAAAATGACGTGTTCTGCAAATGTGAAGTGGGTGTGTGATGGCTCTTGTGCGTTCTTCGAATCTAGTGGTAGATGTCCAAAGTGGAACCCTGGAAAGATGGAGGAGGAGAAAAAAAGGGAAGAGAAAAGAAGGAGAAGATGGAGGAGAAAATTGAACAATTGAATTATTAAGGAAGATGGAAGAGAAAAAAGAAAAGAAAAAGATTCAGATTCAGTTGGCTTTATCTGTGTAAATTTACAATGTACATGAATGATAAAAGTATCATTAATATTAGCAACTCTCAGATCCCATAGTTCAAGTGATGTACAGTGATTTTTGAAAAGTGAGCATAATGAATCAAAAGTGAACAAAAATGAACCTCAAAGATGGGAGAGAAGCGAAAAAGACGAAATCAAGAAAAATAAGACGAAGAAAAAATACAGAGAGATGGCAATTGTAGGAGGAGGAGTGGAAGTAGGAGGAGGAGTAGGAGGAAAAGGAGACAGCTAAAGGCAGAAGTTTTAAGGGTTAAAAAATGAATCATGTAGAGAAATGGAAGTTAAATAAAATAATACTATTATTTACATTATTATATATTTTTTTATTATTATTTTTTATTATTATTAACATCAATTGAAAAAGCAATACTGAACTACAACATGGAATAGATATCCTGTTCCATCGAGTCGAAACGTTGATACTTTTATACATCTATATCTTATTTTATGTATATTGTTTGAATCAGTAATAGTGGCACAAAAAATTAATACAGTAAATATTGGATAGAAGCTTTATTTTTAATAATAATTGAGTTCTCTAACATTATGTTCGCAGTGCTTGCAGAAGCCTACTAGAGAATGTTAGGATCAAGTCAAAGTGAATCTTCTGAGAGCGCGTTTTATCAAGTGGAAAATCTCCCCAAATTAGCCTGAGAATCCTTTCTGACAAGAAAATCCTCCATTCAATCTTACTGGGCTACAAAACGTCTTCGTGAATGTACGAAGACTTAAGAAAGACATCGCATTTACCTGAAGAATTCAGATTCCTGTAATTAGATAAGAGCTGAAACAAAAACTTTGATTCCGTCAAAGTTGAATTGGTGACTGGGCTGGATGAAGGGATCAGGCGATTTATAGGTAGACTTTCTCCCTGGAAAAGGGTGGAGCTTTTTCTGGAACTGGGGGAAAAGCGTCTAAAGACGTTTTGTTTTCCCCCATCTTGAGAAGTACTTCACTTCAACAGTCATCAGTACTGTAATTACGCCTCCAGCTCTTTCAAAATGGATTATTTTCACCTTGAATACTTTTCTTTACCGTTCCCATGTACTTTGAATGAGATAAACCTTTTCATGACTGATAAATTCATGCAAAAAAATTGGGAAAACTTGATGAAAGAGTGTCTAGTACCTAGGGAACCTAGTATGCTTCCTATTTATAATATTCTAATACAATATTCACTTTTCAAGTGAATTAAACGACTTGCAGTCAAATTTTATTTAAAATAAGTAGTATTTCACTTACTTTGAAGGCCGAACGTTTTCGAGTTGTTGAAACCCATCTTCAAGGCATCCTAGATATCGATGTTGGTTTTTTGGTTAGAAGAGCTGTGGTTTCTGTATAATGTGGTCAAAAAGTTTGTGTGATTTAAAATTAAACTGTTCGTTGAGGATGTTTTGTTTATTGTGTGTGGTGTGTTTGTAAGTTTCAAATTGTTCCAAGGTGTTGAGTTCGTGTCCTTTAGATTTTATATATAGAATGTGTAAGTTGGTAGTGATGTCAGTAAAAGTGTGTCCAGTTTGAATTATGTGGTCTGCAAAAGTCGATTCAGCTTTGGATGTCAGGGCTTGAAAGTGTTCCTTGTAACGTTGTTTGAATGTGCGGCCTGTTTGTCCTATGTAAAATTTGTTACAGTCAGAGCAGTTCAGTTTGTAGATCCCTGGGAGATCGTATTTGTTCATGTTCATTGTGGTTCTTGGTGCAAGTGCATTTTTTATTTTTTTTTTTGTTCTGAATGCGATGGTGTGGCCAGCTTTTTTGAAGATTTTGGCAAGTCTGTTTGATTGTGGATTAATGTTTGTCATTGTGATGTATTTTTTTTTTTTTTGTTGGTGTTGTTGGTGTTTTGTTTTTTGTTTGTTATTTTATGGTTGAGTTTGTCAATTAGGTCGTGTTTGTAGCCGTTATCTTGTGCTAGGTATTTTATTGTGTTTAGTTCAGTGTTGTAATTTCCAGTGGATAGTGGTGTGTTGTCCAGTCTGTGTAAAACGGCTACAAAAACGTTTTTATTTTGTTTTTGAAAGACACTTCTTTCGATTGTGTGTTGTGAATAACTATAGCCTACATGAAATGTGTGCCTTTTATGCACTTCATCCATACATAAATTCTCCCAAGATACTAAACTAAGTATATAACCTGTTGTTCAACTACTGTCCAATAAATGACTTAGTATTTTGAATTTTTGTGTTTTACAAATGAAGTTATTAACTCATCGTTTTCACTTCCTTTAAAGGAACAACTTTGTAGAATTATTTAACCTTAATGTAATTGGTACACCGAACATAAACTTATAGGTATTTCATTTTCATTGAACATTGTGTATTTGTAATGATATTTTATTGTTTAAAAACCATTTAGGTTCAAATACTTATTTAGCTATTTTGCAATTAAGTTTATTGAGCAGAAGCTCATATATTCATTTCATTGATATTTCTTTTTTACATTTACAAAAAAATGTTACCTATGTAAAGAATCTCAAGAAATATACATACATTTTGTATATTATCGACTGGGTTTGAATTTTTTCAACGTTATAAAAATCTTCTTTTAGTTTTAGAAAGAATATGGGAGGCTTTTTTCGCATATTTTTTGGGGGTGGCCTAATTTTTTGGGGGGGGGGGGGGGTTGGTGCTAAATTCAGGGGGGTGAGTCATGAGGCTTAGGGGGGGTGGGCACCCCTGTTATAAATTACTACGTACTTTCAATATAAATTTTATTTTTGAATGGAAGTTATTTGTGAAGTTGAATTATTCATGATTTTCAAATAGGAGTTATCTGGAGAGTTTCATTCTTGAAGTTGGTAGTTATTCTTAAATTTCAAATAGGAGTTTCCGTGAAGTTGGCAGTCTCTCACATTGATAGACAGAGTGAGCCTTCTATCAGTTACACCAACTTCCTGTGCCGATTATGACGAGATCGTCAATATTTGCATAAATTATGGCAGTCGTTGGAAGTAATTTCCGCAGATCATGAACTGGGTGGAAACAAAAGAGCGTATAAACTGTGTGAAACTGAGGAACGGCACCAGATATCTGAGTTGTGAGTTCGAACTTTATGACCAATGTAGTGAGGAAACTTGGCTTGAACAAAGGATTCGCAGCCCGGCAAACCAGGTTATCCAACTTGCTCTTCTGGATAAGGCCAGCATCTCTTTGTCAATATTGTTGCCTCCTTCTCAACCTGCATTCCAATTAAGTTGGTAACCCTGAGGAACAAACCGTCGAGTGCGCCTCAGAAATCAACGACTTAAGCTCATACGTAAGTTCCTCATAACTCACCGATCAAAGGCTTGCCTCGTCTCTTCCAATCCAACCAGAATCCGTTTCCCAAATTGGTCGAATTCAATTTTGATCAATTCAGAAAGAGAAACGAGATCTTAATAGTAGCATGATTCTTTTTTTATTATCAGAGATCAACGAAGCCTAATATGTAAGTTCCTCGTAACTCACCATGTAGGCGTAAATGGGGTTGAGCTGAAATGGTTTGAATCATATCTTATTGGGAGAAAACAATGTGTAGAACCAACTACAGTAGTTGGGAGTAGTATAGTGAAGAATAAATGTAATAAATTAGAGGTCCAAGCTGGAGTTCCACAGGGCTTAATACTAGGTCCATTGCTTTTTTTGTTATATGTCAACCGTTTACCTAAATAATTAATTAGTGGTAGAGCCCTCTTATTTTTAGACGATACATCATTCATTTTCAGCAATTCCATTCTAGATCATTTAGAAATAAGTGCCCATATAGGTGTGCAGTCCATTGTCCAATTCTCAAATCAGTTGAAATTAACAATAAATAGTAAAAAATGTCAATCAAGAGACTTGGTCTCCTAAATGTACCCTACTTTATATGTAAAAACGAATTATATTAACCAAAATCTTGACATACACGATTATAATACAAGAAGCCGAGAAGGTTACCAGTTGGTGAGTCACAATAGTAGCTTATTCAAACAAAAACCTATTTATATTGGTAGGAAATTATACAACAAGCTACAGCAGCTTTTAAAGAGTCTTGAAAATTTAGAAATATTTAAGTAACAATTGAAAAAATATTTATTTGATAAAGCTTTTTATAGTGAACAAGAGTTCCTTTCACATCAAAATTAAGCCTCACCTCAACTAACTGATATAGTAATTATGATACCGGTATCTAGTGTATTATTATTGATTTGACTTGTCTTATACTCCTTAACTGGAGACTCAAAGACGTAATCTACAACAAAAAAACCACCAATCAAAGCCTTGCCCCTTCCAATGTAACTCAACCAGAATCCTTTTCTACAAACTGGTGGAATTCAATTTTGATCCATTCAGAAAGAGAAACAAAATCTTAATAGTAACATGATTCTCTTTTCATAGTCAGAAATCTACTAATACAATCACCATAACTCACAAGTGCAACGCCTATCAAAGGCTTGCTCTTCAACTCAAACAGAAGCACAAATTGGTCGAATTGATCTAGTCTTTCATCATTCTAGAGAAAATAAACAAGATCTCAATATTATTGGATGGATCCTACTTGATGGATCTTCCATCTTTCCTCATTATGTGGTCTTTTCTAATCTTATTATTATTTGTTTAAGTTTTTTGATGTAGTGAAGAGATGTTTTTCTTTTTGTTTTTTATTTTTCTTCTGTTTGAGTAGTGTTAAAGTAAAATGTCGATAAGGCTCTTAATTCACTTCCAGTTTATGTCTGTGAACTTTTCAATCCATGTATAATATGAATAAATAAAACAGAATAAAGAATAAATAAATAATGTGAAATACTTTTCCATTACATTGGGAGTGAAAAATGAATTTTGTGACTAATTCAAGTTATCTGATGAGTCAATATCTCAATAGAACTATTTTCTCCATGGCATTGGGAATAGGAAAATAATTAATCTAATGATTATATTATTAATAATTTCCAATTATTTATCTAATGCTTATCTAATTTGTCTAATGCTTCCATCAGACTGGTGACAGTGCGAAATTTGACAAAATTTATTGACTCTTTGATCAGTTAAAAAAAAACAAGATCTCAATTGTAGCATACAGTCATACAGTCATTTTCCCGTTACTTTGAAAATAAAAAAAATGAATATTTTGATTTTATAGTATTATCTGATAAACTTTTGTGTTTTTTTTTTAATTTCATGACCACATGGGGAGTTCGGTCCCACTAGGCGTCAAATCTGCAAGAAAGTAGGAACCAATCTGTCAAAACAAAACATAGTATCACTTTAGTCTCTCTGGTTAGTTCTCCTTCTTTGGTTGTTCACTTCGGAAACTTTTCTATATAGGGACTCAACTATAAAAAATAATCTTTTCCGGCCCACCCCAATAACCACAAACTCATTCAATCATGGCTCGTTGATCATGTACGTTGTCATAATCCCATTGTAAATCTATGGTTATTCTAAGTCCCTTGGTGATAAAGATTATGATGCGCATAGATTGAGTAAGTACCTTGTGACGAACTTTGGGGATTTGTGAAGCGAAAGAGTGAGTAATAATGGTCAATAGTCAGAAAAACAAGCTCTTGTGCCTCAGCCTGATGGAAGCCGATATTCCTGTTGAAGTCTCACGGGACATCTTGTCAAAACTGCGAAAGTCTCCGAATAAATCATAACCAGATCGATCCTTCCACTGTTTTCAACATCCAACAACACTGATCTTGCAGTCATTTCCCTGCGGAGTGAATCTATCTAAGCTGCCAATGTTTATTAAAAAATTGCAAGTCAAACAAGTATGAGTTCCTAAACATTATTATTTATTTATGGACATAATAACTATGAAGCGAAGGTACAACAATCCAAAACTACTGTAGCTTAACTCTTAATGAAAATAGTAACTCTTCTCACAAGTTTTGTCTATGCTGTACTAAATTTTTTTTTTATATCAAAACTGACACTATATTCCTATTCAAATTATGATTTTTACTCACAGATACTGGAGGGATGCATTTCACTTCCAAAGAGAAGCTTCATCAGCTTCTGATTGCTGATGAAGGTTCTCTTTAGAAGTGAAACGTATCTTTCCAGCATAAGTATGTGAAAATGATAATTCCAATAAAAATAACTTATTCTGTAATTGATGATGTTAACAGCTATTATCTCAGACTTGTGGCTTCATTTAAAAAGAGTTTGAGCAAAAATAGGTTGAAGATAACGGTAATGATGACGTCTAGACCCTATGCATCTGCCTACAAAATCAAATAATACACAAAAATACGAAATATCATTTGTTTGAGTGTATTGTTTACCTAAAATAGTAGGTCCACCATGTTCCCCGTAACATGGCACAAACGGCGAGGTGGAACTACCCGTAAGGGTCTCCCCACCATTAAAAGTCATACGCTTATTATTATTATTATTATTATTATGAAAGAGCAAATAAATCAATCAACCCTGAACCTATCGACTAATAGGAAAGTAGTTTGAATTTAGCTGGAATAGGCTCAGAAATCGAACATTATAATATTTTATCATCACTCCAGCTACTTCCAAAGCTCCTAGAATATTCAATATTCTGCCTCATTCAATAAAATGTAGAAAATTAAAATGTTCTTCAACAATTTGGTTGAAGACAGATGAGGTTGGAACAATAAGGAAGGACTTAAGGAAGAACTTTATACTCCTTAATTAGTGAATTTTCCATCCAATTTTGACTTGAGGAAGGACTTTATACTCCGTAATTAGTGAATTTGTCATCCTATTTTGTTTCTATTCTTTATAGTTTTAAAAATTAATACATTTTTTCTCTCGAATCATTCTGGAACTACAATCGTCTCAAGTGTTCAATGCAAGTCTAGTGTCTCATGATGCTCAACAACAGAGCGAATCAATTTTCACACATTGCAATCAATGTGTGGGTTTATTTCCACCTCAAATTGTTTTTTTTTTTTTTTTTTTTTTAGCGGAGGATGAAGCCCACATAGGTCTGAGACCTGTGCATGGGTAATGAATTGGATGATGGTGATTCATGAGTTGGACCTACAGTTTTAGGTGGGTTCCGAACCACCAGGAAGTGATTTTACAGCAGAGAACAGTGCCTTTTTTGCTGGCCAATCCAATCGGTCACCGTTACAAACAGAACCTAGAAGGTTAACTCCATTTTTTTTGTGGGAAGAAGATAGATAGATACCAGCCCATCTTTCAAATCAATACTCATTTTCTATTGGTGCAAAAATCGTCTCTTAGTCCAACTTTAGGGAAGTGATAGCCGCGAGCCGTAGCAGGTAACTGTTCAATCAGAGAGATAAGCTGCGTTCTCGTAGGTCCTGTTTGTAACGGTGACCGATTAGATTGGCCAGCAAAAAAGACACTGTTCTCTGCTGTAAAATCACTTCCCGGTGGTTCGGAACCCACCTAAAACTGTAGGTCCAACTCATCAATCACCATCGTCCAACTCATTACCCACGCACAGGTCTCAGACCTATGTAGACCTATGTAGACCTATGTAGACCTATGTATGAGGTCTCAGACCTCATCCTCAAAAAAAAAAAAAAATAACAATGATAATACTGATATAATTATGTGATTGGAATGACTTGACTTCTGGAATAAATTTGAAAATAATATCTACTTTCTTTAAACTATTGAACTGTTTTAGTGCTTAGTTTTTAAGGTGAACTTACAAATCAATATTCTTGTTTTGGAAAGAGTTAGTAATGGCACTTCATAGTAGAATTCCTAGTTTTACTTGTAATTTCTTACAAAATTAGTATTTTGAGTTGAAAATTTGTAAAGAAAGCAGTAGTGGGCTGTGGCTGTTGTATATTTACTCCATATTGTTTCTTGTAATAAATGAATACATAAATATTTAATTTTTACATTCTTCTAGGTCAAAGTAGTCCAAAAATAATCTATTGGATTGGGAAATAAATAACTTGGAACTCATTACAGAATCAGCAATAAACTCTAGGATGTATCGGGAAAAACTCAATTGCAGATAAAGCTTTCAATTACTGTATTTTGGAGTTATAAATCCAATCTCTAATCCCAATTCTGATAATAATTTATGTTACAATATTCTAATTTGAAATCGATTTGCTGAGAGTATTAATCTCTCAACCAATTCTAGAAAATCTATAGTTGAACAGCTGAGAATATTCACACGTCGAATGGGTTTTGTAATAATTTAACGTTTTTATCGCCGTCCTTTCTAATAAGGTTTGGCACGAGAAACGAGTTAGTGAGAAAGGATCTTGGTGCACTTTGGACACCGTTAAAACTCTCATAACTCTTAATAAAGATCTCCTAGTTTCTCATAAATATCAGGATTCTCTCACTTTCAAGACCAGCATCCCTTACCACAGACAATGAATGAACTCCAAAAGTAACAGGTCTCCATTATTCATGTTTATGCGAGGCTTGGACTGTTTATTTATTTTCTCACTCCCGAATGAATTCAGCTCCGTAATAATGATATAGAATTCTGGAACTTTATAAGGAGAACAATTAATAATTAGAGTGTCAAGGCAGTGAGAGACGTAGCTAAAGAGTGTAACTCAGAATGACTAATGATTGCTGGGTGGAAGAATTGAATAAGCTGCACTCGTTGTTTCAAATTTTGAGGTAGGAGTTGGATCTGAAATTACACTTTACTAGAAGTTTTTTCGGATAATTTTTTATACCTCGTTATTCTCTCTTATTTTCCCAAGAACAGTAGGAAAGTGATAGCCGTGAGCCGTAGCTGGTATCTGTTCAATCAGATAGAGATAGGCAACGCTCTCCTAGACCCTCTCTGTAAGGGTGACCGAATGAATTTCCCAGAAAAAATACTGTTTTCTATGCTGTCAAATCACTTGCGGGTGGTTCGGAACCCATCTAAAATTGTAGGTCCAGCATTTTTCTAATAAAATGGTTCAAGCGACGAGGTGGAACTACCCACAAGGGTCTCCCCACCAATAGAAGCAATACGTATTGCACTTTTTAGCCCAAGAACAACAGCTATGTCAACTGTTGCCTGTGTTATGACTATTTTTCAGATCGAAGTCTCAAAAGAGAAGGTTGTAGGAAGTCTCCAATGGTTCTTGTCTTGGATTCTATCCCGAGTTCCGAGCGGGAGGATTCTAAACGGACGGAAGTCTCACTTCGCTCAATTTCCACGAAGTTTTCACTTGAATTTCTCTTCATTTTTCCAATAAAACGCCAGTATTCTGTGGGAAAATTACAAAATCTCTTTTTATTAGCGAGAACGACCTCCATTGAACTTGTGAGCCGAATTTCAACTTACGTAACGTGTCTCTCAAGATACATTCGTAAAAAATGTGTCAGTCAGGGAGTCAGCATGTTATATTTGCACCTAATATAAAAATGATAATATTCTACCATTGCACGTAACAATGGTTGAGTTCATGGGAGCCTTATCGTTTACCAGTAAATTCAACTTTACCGGAAACTAAGGCGTCTGACAGGTTATTCAAATTCGTAGACGTTGAACAATTTAAATAGACCAATTATACAAATTATTTTTCATAAAAAAGGTATCTTGTACTAATTTTTGGAAGTTAGATGTTTGATTTAATGCCCTGTAACTCTAAAGTAATCTGTTGAAGGAGAGGAAGGAGAAGGTTTCAAATGGGGGATGGAAACTATAAAGTGACGAAGCGACTGTCAGAGAATCGTCAAGAGTGGAGAGGTGCCGTCTGAGGACCTGCTTAAGAGCAGAAAACCAATCATCATCAACTCTAAAATAAAATTATACTAATTCCCTACAAATTTCTTTTGAAACTCTACATGAAATAATTTTTCCAATGTCATTTAAGTCTATCAATTATAGTGTTCAAGATTATACATCTTATTTTTTATGAAACAAGTGTCTTGTACCAATGTTAGAAAGTTAGATGTTGGATTTAATGCCCTGTAACTCTAGAATAATCTGTGGAGGAAGAGGAAGGAGAAGGTTTCAAATGATTGACGACATCCTGGTGGATGGAAACTATAATGTGGAGTGGAGAGCAGAAAACCAATCATCATCAACTCTAAAATAAAATTATACTGATTTCAACACATTTGTTGTAAATTCCCTATAAATTGCTTTTGTTACTCTACATGAAATACTTTTTCCAATGTCATTAAAGCTTCAAGTCGATCAATTAAGTTTAAGATTTTGTAATCAACTTCGTGATGCAAGAGCCATATAAGAAAATTACAAAAGGATAAGTGCCAAGGATCTCAAGAATAGAATCATGTTGAAAAAAATAGATTTGATTCAATTTAATTAAAGTTAAACAATTGCTGTGATTTAACTTGACTAGCTTGACTAGTACATTCCAATTGCCTGAGATAGTTGTCATTGAATTAAATGTTGCTCAAATTTCGATGGGAGCACAGGAAATTCACCCCCATGCACGACGGCTTCTGCCATTTTATCTCAGAGTTGCGTCATTTTTGAAACACCTGTTATCTGGTGAACATCTGAAACTCCAACATTGCACAATCACATCAACATGAAACAACTCAGCAAAGAGCAAAGTACTCATATCAATTTTGTGTATTCTACAGTGTAGTAATGTAGTGTTTGTGTGAAGCAGGTAGTTTGTAGAGAGACCTCAATTTCTGCGGTGACTGGCGCTCTTCCTGTGCGAGGATCAGTGAGTGCTTGGCTCCTCAAAGCCGGCCTCACTTCCTCCCTAATATCGGACAGGATGCTGACGGCGTCTGGTCGCTGCTGGCATTATGAATTGTTTATGCGCTCAACGTACGTCGGCCTCATTGTGAATTCTTAATACCAGGTAGAGCCACTCAGTACTCAGACCTTTGTGATGTAATGACGTAAGCTCTCAGGGTGGACTGGGGGGTTGAAGGTCGGGGTGGTCAACAATCTAACAATCTGCTGTTTTGAGGTACGAAGCCCTCATCATGTCTATGCCCTCGTAATCCATCCTTAGGTAGGTGCTTGTACCCTGTGCTCATTCACGTAGTAAAGTTTGTTGTGTTTTCTGTTCATGTGTATTTTGTTGTTGATTTGTAAAAGTAGATATATTTTATTGATAGAAAGACCCTTTCGGGTAGTTCCATGCTTGAGTCATGTTATTGGAAACATGGTGGACCTTCAATAATCTTGTAATGGTGGTGACTGATGAGTTGGACCTACAGTTTTAGGTGGGTTCCGAACCACTGGGAAGTGATTTGACAGCAGGTGTCTTTTTCACCCAATCTTATTGGTCACCCTCACAGAGAGGGCCCATGAGAGCGTTGCTCATGTATTGTGATTGAAGAGATACCTTTCACGGCTCAGAACTGTCCATTTCCTTGATTTGTATCAATTTGTGATGGTGATATTGTTTTAGTTATTGTAAGAATTACTTGAGTAGGTATTAAGGGGACTTCAGCCTGACCAATGAGAAGACAGGGGGGCGTGGCCACCCCCCTTCCCCCTCCCCCAGGTCAGACATTTTGTAAACACCCACCCTTCCCCCTGTCACAGTCAGCCATTTTGTTTTTAAGGTCACATACCCCCTTCCCTATGTGCCCCCACTTTATTCCCAATAGATTAAAGGGGGACCCCCCGCAAGCACCAATGAGAGAGGACCTATCCCCCCTGACCCCACCTCTCACAGAAGGTTCCCAATAAATATAGAACATACAGCTTTATATCTATATATACATGCTTGCAATTGTATATCTATATATACCTGCTTGCAATTACTATATCTATATTTGCTCTTATCCGTAACCCCCCGCCCCCCGCCGCCAGATTTAGCTATTAATTGCATCTACACACTTGCCACCTCCTGCTGTGATTCTCAAAGCCCTCTCTTTCGCACGTGCAGTGTTAATATACCCCCCTGCCCCCCACCCCCGGACAGTGCTTCAGATATTAATAATACTTCCGCCCCCTGCTGTGAAAAACTATTTCATAACGTTTAAAAGCAGAACACGTGCACAAGTTTTATGTGTGTGTGTGTGTGTGTGTGTGAGAGAGACGTGCTCTCAGGTCATTAACCTTAGAATTTAACGGTCGCAACACGTGCCTAGCAGGTGGGGGGCTGTACACAGAAATAGAATGCTTCTACACTCCCCGATTCCTAGATTGATAGCGTTGTAATAGGCGTTCTTGTTGAGGAGGTAAAAACAAACTACTATCATATTTTATCGTCGGCTCATCCATCCCAATAAGCCGAAGAAATTCGCTGACAGTATGTTCTGGCAATAGTCCTCGTCCCTCCAACTCTTTATAATCAAACGTTCTGGCAGCCATTACACATTTTTCTATCAAATAATAGGCATATCTATACATCAGATCATTTAAATGCCTCTTGAAATCTCGATTATTATGCACATAATCCATTAATAGGTCCTGTGATATTTTTACAGCTGTGTTAAGTTGTTCATATGAGATGAATCCTGCTTTTTCAATTATAAACTCTTTTTTAGTGAGTAAATTTTCCCTATTGAATTCATCTCGAGTGAGTAGTTTATCTCTTTCTGCCTTTGCCTCTTTGCTAATAATTTTCATCTCATTATTGAGGGTATGTCTACTCACCAGCACACTAGCCTTCTCCTGCTCAAATTCTCTCCTAGTTAAAACAACCTGTTCTAAATCATGCATGCGTTTTTCCAACACATTGTTAATTATACTTAATCCACTA
Organism: Conomelus anceps; assembly: GCA_948455865.1. Classification (NCBI taxonomy): domain Eukaryota; kingdom Metazoa; phylum Arthropoda; class Insecta; order Hemiptera; family Delphacidae; genus Conomelus; species Conomelus anceps. The sequence goes on from OX418221.1 coordinate 1,793,930, forward strand.
TTGAGATTTTCAAACGACACAAGTTGGCTTCTTTCATTGTTAAATTCTGTTCTAGTTAAAACAGCTTTCTTCAACTCACTCAATTCAAATTTCAACTTGTCAAAATTCGCTACTAATTTTTTTAACTCCTCTAATTGCTTCGCATGCACTGTATGCATCCTACCGAATCGATCGGTGTTCATTGTTCGAATGTCGAAATTAATTATCAACACCTCGGTACACCCGCTTTAGCGGAGAGGTTCCAACGGTCCGATTTGTGACGCTTGTCAAGATGACTCGCGCTGGCAGCACTGACGTCACCACCCCAGCTCATGTCTTTAGTCGGCTATTCTCACTTTACACGATGTTTCGCAGAGGGGTGAGGGGGCGCCCTCCGCATTTCTTCTAACATACTCTTTCGCAACAGCCGGTTTCACCCAGCCTCATCTCTCTCATATTTCTTTCTCTCCTCTTTTGCTCTACCGAACAGCTTCCTGCCAACACGGCCTGTCCTCGCTTTTTTACTGTATAAAGTTAGCTTCTCGCAGTTCTTGTAATATCGAATCGATTTCAATATCGTGAGCTGAATTTCCTGCATTTTTTGAACCCATTAAAATAAATAACCGTTCGACTAGTTCGTTAACATCATCCCAGAATATGTAGTTTCTATCACGTGATTTATTTCTAACAAAATTCAATAATCCCTTCCCATACTTTGAACGTTTTTTGGGTGGAAAAAGTTTCTGTATAATTTGAGATTTTTTACCAGAATTGCGAATTACGTAACCCTGGTTATTAATATGTACAGATGTCAGTGATAATATTTTTTTATATTTCGCCAAATCTTTGTTATTGTAGAGATTTGAATTTGGCCTACTGTTAAACAATAGCTCCAACAAACCATGAGTCATTCTAAACCTTTGTTCGCCGACAGTTATAAAAACATCATCAAAACTTACGGGCTCATCGCCGATAAAATATAAATTTTGTTTATGATCAAAACGTATACCATAAGGAATAGAATTATCTAATTTCTCGTTATGAAACACACCTAAATAGTTGTCTAAAATTTCTTCTATTCGAGTGCGACGGTTAGTAATATTCAAAGTCGAATCAAAGAAAGCAGATTTATCATTAGCAGAAATATTTACATCTTCCTCCCCATCCTCCTCCTTCTCCTCCACCTCCTCCTCCTCCTCCTTCTCCTTCTCCGTTACCAACGGTTCAACCTTGTGTTCTTTTTCGCGCTTTACTGTTTCATTGGCAGAGATTGTGCTCTTTTTGAGTTCAATTAATGGAGTAACTATTGGTTCCAACCTTTTACGATTAAATTCTTCACTCTGTGTTTGAAAACCCAATAAATTTCTGTGTTTTTCAATAATAGTTTTTCTCAATTTTTTTATTCTATCTATTAAACTGCTTCTCTCCCCAACAGATGATGCTGCGGTAGGAGCAGCACGACCGCGTTTCTTACGCATATTAACTTTCTCCATTAATGCCGCGACGTTGAATGAACAAAAAACGTGCAAACACCGAAGTTACCTCATTGCAAAGGAATCTTTATGAATTTATCCAATTGCTCTCTGTATCTTCCATTTTCAGCCTTACATTCAGTAAAAATAGAAACAAATTTGTGAGCACCTTTTGACCACACCTCCCAACATAGTTTTCTAAACTCACTGAAACTCATATCTTCCCCTACAAAATCCCTATAAATTAATTTCAAATTTAATTGATCAAGTTTAAAAATAATTAGCATGTTTGCGTTATCTCGGATGTGATGTTTTTTAATAGATCCGTAACTTTGTACCAAGTAGGCTGTGTCAATTTCGCGATGTCTACCCATTGTAAAGTAATTACGAATTTGAGGTACATTGCTTAATTGTAAATCATCAAAAATGACAAGAGAGTTTCTCTCAACTTTGTTGGGATGCTTTATCATATCAGTATTGTCTGATAAATGAAAAGTAACACATTTTATCTTTGAAAACACCTTTTTCAAAAATTCATATTTATCTTGATACAAAGAATTACTAAATAAGTATAAATGTTTAAATTTCAATCCGTTTTTATTGAAAATCAAATTCAATAACGTATTTGTCTTACCACTGTTGGATCTTCCAATCAGGATAATGCGTGCATTATGCGGTAATAAACTACCATTTTTACTCTTGCCAATGTTCGGTTTACCTGTAATAACCTCATCAAAATTGATGATGGGTATGGTCGTATCCTTTACCATTGTATCACTATGATAGTCAATGGATAACTGAATAAAACACATGCTTCAACATATTATATCAATTTATTGATAATATTTTTCAGTTCTTTTCCAATATACAACATTTCGCTTATTTACAATATAATACATAGTATTTACAATATAATACATAGTATTTACAATACAGTTCTTAACCTAGTAAATTCTTTCTCTCGATCCATGTAGGTTCGCTGAAACCTAACCATTTAACCAATATTTTATCTTTATTTTTCCTTATAATTTTCTCTACTAAATAAACTTTCTGCTCCTCCTCATCCAGCTTTGTTTTTTTCATTTCTTCTTCGTAGAAACGGCCAGAAATTATTTCCCCTTTCAAATCACGCAAGATGTAAGTAGGTGGCTTAGTCGGATAGACTGAATGAATTATAAATAATTCCCCACTCCAATTAATATTATACGATTTGTCGAAAACCTGTCTGTACTTACTAATGCGTACAACATCGCCCAATTTAAATTTCGGTTTTATTCGTTTAGATTTCAAACGCAAGTTCTCATTGGCCGCCTTATTAAGCGATGCTATTATATGATTTCGATGTTTTTTGCGAACATCAGATGGCCGCATTTGAATTGTTCTGTGGAAAGCATTATTATACTCTTTAACCATTGTTGGTAATGCTCCCACCCATCGTTTTGTTCCATGCTGCGTTAAATATTTATAGATTTTTGATTTAATAGTTCTAATAAAACGTTCGACTATTGCAGCTTTTTTCTCACTAAAAACATGGTAATGTTTAATATTATACCTATCCAATAATGCTTTTACTTTTGTATTAAAAAATTCGGTACCTTGGTCTGTCTGAAAAAATTTAACATTTTTATTTTTACGAATAATAGGCTCAAGCGCAGCATACACAGAGCCGGCACTTTTGGATTTTATTGGCACACAATAAGCATATTTAGAAAAACAGTTAATTACAGCTAAAATAAAAGTAAAATTTGAATTATCTCTCGCCAGCGAGCTCATATCAATTAAATCTGCCTGAAGCAGATCCACCTCACTTTTAATCTCATATTTTCTCCTATTAAAATGTACTCTTGGCACAGAATGCAATTCTTGTGCTAATCTATGTCTAAGTTCATTCATTTTTGTCGACATCACACACGTGTGATATATCTCAACTGCCTCGGCACGCGTCCACGCGTCGCGTGGGTAATCTATTTTTAGCCACCCTCTTTTTGTGAAGCAGCACGCCTCACTTCTCCTCTCCTCACTCACCGTCTCACACTTTGAGAGGAAGGTTCTTCTTCTACTACTTCTTCTTCTTCTTCTTCTCCTTTTTCTTCTCCTTCTTCAACTTGGGGGATTCTATAATGACCCCATGCCAAGGTGTCAACCGAATTGGGCATGATGTATCTTTTATCATCATAGCATGAGAGCGCTGTTTTTGCACATGCAATCTGATATACTTTATGACAATAGCTCCTTATCATATTGAACCTCTCGTAATGTGTGCTTCTTTCGAATAAACATTTTTTGTACAAATCATATGTTAGACAGCGATCTTTAACAGATTTCTTTACACCCTTAGCTACGTTTTTATACAATTCATTCTCATTTTTCTCACTTTTGGATTTTATTGGCACACAATAAGCATATTTAGAAAAACAGTTAATTACAGCTAAAATAAAAGTAAAATTTGAATTATCTCTCGCCAGCGAGCTCATATCAATTAAATCTGCCTGAAGCAGATCCACCTCACTTTTAATCTCATATTTTCTCCTATTAAAATGTACTCTTGGCACAGAATGCAATTCTTGTGCTAATCTATGTCTAAGTTCATTCATTTTTGTCGACATCACACACGTGTGATATATCTCAACT
>OX418221.1:1798211-1885211 GCA_948455865.1 Conomelus anceps
AATAGACACAATAACATTATTTTTCTTAAAACTGTTTTCATGTGATTTTCTAACTATTTTGGTATTTCATTGTTTAAAGTTTATTTATTTATTTATTCTGACAAATTTACAACGAATGTGAACGTGCAACAGACTGAAGTCCAAAACTGCTCCCTTCACAAATTTTGAATATTTTGCATTGTCCAAAACATTGAGGTTAACACAGACTAAAAATTTAAGATATGCTGAAAACCACTCGAAAAATAATGAAATGAATCTTCTCACTTTACCACTATCAATTTAAAAGTTCACTTGAAACACTAAAAACAGTTAAAAATAGGTTACTATATTAAATTTTTTTATAAAAACTTTTGAGCCGAAAAACATTATCTGGTTGCCATGGTAAACAACAACATTATACTCAACATTAAGTTAATTAATATTTAGGATTATTTTTCTTCATGCTTTTATTTCATGCTGTTCCCTTATTGTATGTATTTTGACATATTTCTTTGTTAGCTTGAAATTTTTGTTTTGTGATTTCCTTGCTTTTAGTCAATCTAATGTATTCAATGAGGTTTGTTTTGGCATTTGCTGTAAGCCTCTATTCTATGTAATTTTTAAGTATGCATTATAAATGAATGAAAAAATAAACACTAAAGTTAATATTAACTTTTCATGGTAAATTTAACGACTTTCAGTCAATTTTAATTGAGAATAGAATAAATGATAATTTTACTCACTTTTTGACCAAACGTTTTCGAGTCATGGAGACTCCTCTTCAAAGGCCTTCAAAGACAGAATAACAATAAAATTAATATTAACGTTTTATGGTAAATTTAACGACTTGCAGTCGAATCTAGTTGGGAATAAAATAAATATTAATTTTACTCACTTCTTGGCCAAACGTTTTCGAGTCATGGAAACTCCTCTTCAAAGGTCTCCACTCGTCTACATGACTCGAAAACGTTTGGCCAAAAAGTGAGTAAAATTATTATGAGCTCTCAATTAAAATTGATAGCAATTCGTTGAAAAAAAAGTTAATATTAACAATGCAGATCGTTCTGGAACAAGGAATCTAGAGATAAATTTAAGATGCAATAACGTTCTTTCTAGTGGGGAAGGTGATATTGTGGAAGGTATCCATGATGAATATTATGATGAAATTGTCACAACGACATTTATTAAAAAATATTGAGAAACTAGTTTCGGTTGTTATACCATAATCAATCTCAATCAAAGCAACAAAGCTAGAAAGCTAGAAAGCAACAAAGAAGAAAAAAATATATAATAAGGCTAGAATTGAATCAAATTGAAACTAAAGAAGTGAGCTTCAAATTCTTTAGTTTTAATTTGATACAATTCTAGCCTTATTAGCCTATGTTTTTTTCTTCTTTGTTGCTTTCTAGATGTTCACAGTTTTTAGTTATTGATTTGACTCGTATTTTTGCTTGTTACTCCTCCCACCAGGGGACGTTTTGTCAGCCAATCACAATGATGGTCAGCCTCTTTCTCGCTTAGCCAATAGTATCATTCCATGTTCAGTATATATTCAGCTTCTCTGTACTTCAGTTTTAGTTTGATTGAGATTGATAATGGTATAACAACCGAAACTGGTTTCTCAATATTTTTTAATAAATGTGGTTGTGACAATTTTGTCTTATTATTCATTAAGATGCAATAGACAAAGTCCAAAACTAATCTGTTCACAAATTTTTACCATGCTATTTTGTCTAAAATATTAGGTCAATTTCCAAAATTTCCATGATTTTCTCATACAAGAATTTCCAATGATCATTCAACACTGGTTTTCGTTCCAGTCACATCCTATTTGCATATTTTGAATATTTCGCGTGCTAGAGAGAATATTGTGTTATTAACTTTTCATGTTAAATTTAACGACTTGCAGTCAAATAATTGACTGCAAGTCAATATTTGACTGCAAGTCGTTAAATTTCACATGAAAAGTTAATATTAACAACGCAGTTCGTCATGGAACTAGAAATCCAGGAATATTGTGTGTTAGAGAGACTCAAGCACTCAAGCGGCATTGTTTTATCTGCTCTCAAAAATCAGAACTGCGGCGGCGGCATTTGAAAGAACACGTGCACAAGTGATTGCAGAAGAAAGATAACCCGTGAAAGAGAGTGTGAGAGAGGTTGTGTAAGAGTAGGAGCGAGAGAGAGGGATGGACGAAGAGGCCATTAGCCTTTTGTTTCTCAGGGTGCAAAGTTGCCTAAAACACAACACGCTTCACGTCTTGTAGCTGGTAGGCCTCTCTCAAATAGAATTTCATATTACATTTTAATAGTTGGTTCTTGAAGACACAATATTGAGTTGAGTTACAGAGGAAATAGAGAGTAGAAAGAGATGAGAGAAGAGGAGAGAGAGAGAGAGACGATGAAGAGGAGATACGAAAATAAATTATTCCCTATTATACTTCGACCGCAGGTCACTAAAGGTGCATTATATGTGACTCAACTAATACGTAAGTCATCATCAATCATGATACAGTATTTCCAATAAGATGACTATCATAATAATAATAATAATAATAATATTTTTTATTTCGCCAAAATACAAAAATACAAATATAAGAAATTCACAATATAAAGAGTGAATAACACATTTTTGGCACAGCCAGCAAAGTAAATACTTAAGCGCTAGCTGTGAGTTCATTCAATAATATTACTAGAAAGCTCGTGAAATGAGAGAAATCAATTATGAATTCAAAGGTAAAGTAATAAAGATCTTAAAGTATCTCCATGAGGTGACAAACTAAAAAACACACAATTCTCATCCTTTCATTGTAAAGCAATCGAAAAACACAGCAAAAAAAAAAAAATTCACCGAAATACAATTCAATAACATACTCTTCAAAAATATATAAAAACAAAATAAACAGATATAATTCTTCCATAACTTAAGAACAGAAACAATCAAAATATTGAAACAATGTGATTTCTTTCAATTGCTGATGATGCCCACATGAGTCCGAGACTTGTGCGTGGGTAATGAGGTGGATGATAACACATACATCCCAGACGGAGGAGCGGGATTTAAACCCGCGACCACTGAAGCGACTTATTAAAATTAGAATTATTTTTGTTCTATTTTCCTTCCTCTTTGCATCCCCTCGATCCATCAATCTACATGAATAAAGAAATATAATCGAATCTAATCTAATCCCTTAAAGGAAAATTTGTTAATTATAGCAAGATAAATTCATATAATATCATAAAACATGGAAATTATATAAAAAATTATAAGTGAATGGAAATATTGAATAAAACACATACATTTTGATGATGAGATACAATCATGACAAAATACAATTTAAGAAAAATATCTGCTAAAAAATTTTTTCTGGAAGACAATCAATTCTGTAACTCTTTTGAGACTTGGTGATGAGGCTTGACGACAAGGGGTGGAAACCTCCAAGCCTGAACTCAAGACCTCAGGAACAGCAGCCAGTTAGAGGCTTATCTAATCAGAGACAAGTGCTCCAACACTATTAGGCTTTATTCAGGCATATTCTATAAATTTCCAAGAGGAGCTCATTCCTATAATTAGAATGAGTTAAAAATAGGTTTTCAATCAAGATGGGCTTCCAAATCAATAAGCTTTACGTTCTCTAGTTCAGTATATTCCTATTAAATAATGGAATTAGAGTTTTAAATTATCTAAAACAGGAATTAACAAATAATAAATTAATTTTATTTATTTATTCTTCAAAATACTCTCCTATTACAATTCCTTGTGTCTTTTGTTGGACAATGTCGTAGTTTATTGAGTGGTTCAATAAAATATATAAAATTATTCTGTTCACCTAATCAGTCTATCCTTCGTAGGAAAGCAATCTGGAAAATGGAAAATCTTGATGGATGACAGTGGGCTAGAGCAAGAGATGGGAAAGCAGAAATCAGAGGAAAAGAGACGAGAATAGTATTTCGTGAGAGAAAGAGAGAGAGAGAAATAGAGACAGAGAGAGTGAGTGAGAGACAGATAATAGGCTGACAACAGAACGGTCTGCACAACTGAAGATGAGAAGCGTGTCATGGAGAGTCAACAAAGTCTAAGTGTATCACGTTAGTGAAGAGTGAGAACAGCTGAAGAAGTAGAGGAAGAAAAAGGAGAAGAAGAAAGAGGAGAAGAAAAAAGCGAAGAGATGAGAAGAGTGCCTCTCTTGGTGAGTGGATTGAGTAGCTCAAGTTGTTGGGGACCTTTTGCAGTAGTGGTCAGTGTGGTGGGCGAAAAAGAGTGAGGTTGTGCGATTGAGGGAGACAGAGAATAGGGAAACGTGAGTATAAAAGGGGACAGAGAACAAACAAAGAGCGAAATGCACATCTACTCAACTCCAAGAGCTAATGCAATGGATCCTTTCCAAAGTCGTTAAGATAATCATCCTTCCTTTTTTACTTGGTGTCAAGTTTTTTCTCTTCAAATGACAGGAGCTTCACATTATTTTTTTCTCTGGACAACCTTCGTAGAACTCAATTGTGCAGTTGAAAGACAAGTCTCCGACATTATCTAAGAACATGAATTGAAATTATTCAATAATTTACATAACACATTGTCTAGGTAGTTTGTAGGTGGTTATGTAGGTGGTTTCTTCATGAATGTAGGATTCATGATGAAAGTTCAAAGTGTAACAAAATAATCAATAAGGACTTAAAGAAGGAGATTGGAGAGAACGAAAACTTTTGAGTTGGTGTAGAGAAAATAAAGTGGAATAAATAAAAAGTGTGGTTGAAATAGGGGAGTAGAGAGTTGTCTTTGTAGTGGTGGAGGTGATATTGTGGAGGACTTCCTTAATGAATAATAGGACTTGAATTTGTCACAACCACATTTATTGAAAACCGTCAGATACTAGTTTCGGTTGATACACCATTATCAATCTCAAACGAGCTAAAAATAAAGAACAGAGTAGCTTAATTTAATTTATACTTAATTCTTATAATTTATACTTAATTCATACTATAATTTATAATTTAAACAAGGACTGATACTATTGGCTAATGTTGTATTTTTGTAGTACTGTTCATGTTTATTCGTACTGCTCAACTCTAGCTGACGGTGAAAGCCAAGCTTAAGATGTTTATAAATAACATAATGATTGTATTGCTAACATGAAATTAAAAATTAAGCATTATCACTACTACTACTATATTCGGTTGATACACCATTATCAATCACTAACAAACTAAAATACAGATTAGCTTAATAATACACAAGACAATATTGACAAACATTTGAGTTTACAGGAATTCCAATAACAAATCCTTCTTGCAAGACAATGGCGACAAATATTTGAACTAACAGAAGTACGGGTGACAAATCAAATTGCCCCAAAAGCAGTTCGTAAACCAAATTGGAACGTGACCCCATAAAGTTTGTAGAAGCGCGTCCAAGATCGCACACATGTCTGTTTGCGCTTGGTGAGCGATCGCATCAAAATGTGAAAGCTGTCAATTATTCAGACGGTGCACACTGACACGTCAACAGTCGCTGCTGCAGACCACAATACGAGTGCACGAAATATTCACGCCGCCAACCGTGTGTGTTAAATCACAGATGCGTCGCGTCGCTTTATTATTCGACCATGTGTGACACAGGCCTGTGCTATTGGTTGGATAAACCGCAACGATTCGCGACGCCTGTGTGAACCGGGCTTCGGCGTGAAATATTCCATTTGATTACTGTATTTGTAATTGGAGCGAATTGAGCGAAAATTGGTTGTCTGGCAGCTTAATGTTTGGTTATCAAGCATGGTTTGATGAGAGATCATCGAGAGAAACTGAGACAGTTCAAAGCTCTTCTCTAAAAAGACTCTAGCTTTTTAGTACGTGATTATGATTTGAGAACATTCTCAATTTAATGATGGATTCATGGAATTTCACTCATGAACATTGAATAATATCTTATTGACCGAACGAAGAGAGTTCTCTTATTTACCTCAGCTTTGGTTTTGGCATTTGGTTTGTGCTTTTTTGCGAGATTACCCCTTCTTCTTACCCCGTCGTCAGTGGATTTCTGATTTTTTGGGGAGCAATCACGACCATCATAAACCCCCACCCCACCCCTCCACTCCTGTGACCACCGTTGATACCTTATCAATATGTGATAAATGATGTTACCAACCCAAATATGATATGAACTTGAAAAATACTATTAAGTGGAAATTAACTCACGTTATGGCGTGACGGCCGTTTTACTCTGTTGTCTAGAGCATCGGCAGACGACCCACAGTAGAATCAGGATGACAACAGAGTGAAACGACCGTCACGCCATAACGTGAGTTAATTTCCACTTAAAAGTGTTTTTTAAGTTTATATTACATATCAAAGGAAACAAGATGGATCTTCATATCAGAAATATGATACTTTATGATTTAAAATAAATCAAATTTTCTTGTTCTTTCGCTCTGTTACTAATAATTTAAATACTTGCACGGTCATCCGCTAATAAACTCGTGTGATTTGATTCATAACTTATCAGTTAACCAATAGGGAAAGAGTAGGGTCTAAGGGATGAAAACCCTTTCAACAGGTTGACGGACCAGTCAGCGAATAGGGTACAATGAACTTATTGTGGCTTGGAGCCCTGTAGACGATAATAATTATCAAGCGAGAGAGAAAGAGAGAGAGAATGAGTAAGAGAGAGAGAATGAGTGAGAGAGAGAAATTCGCGGAAAATCGGCCGAGTAGACAATGGCGAAAGTTGCAATTATTGCAAGTATGGCGGTTGCCATTTCGAGGAAAGTGAACCATCGGATTGAAAACCGGATAACTTGAGCCAAGGCTGGCCATTTTAACAAGGTAGAGAAGTGTAACTCTGCCTAATTAGTTTATAAGCATAAACGGCGTCCATATTGGAACAACGCGGAAATGCTACGCTTTCCAATATTGTTCGAATTCAAAGGAGGAATGACTTATTCGATCAGTAATTTCATCTGTCAATGTTGAATTCTGGCTTATCATCTATCATCTACCTGTAATTCATACCTATATATCGATTTTTAGCCTATACAGTACTGTATATTGAAGGGACTATAGTCCCCCACAGCGAAAATGTGGTATCACCCTGGAGCAAACTCGGAAAATATATTGAGGGAATATCACCTAAAAAATGGTGAATTTTTTTATTTATTGTACAGAGGAAACTTAACAAGCCTAGGTGTTGAAGAGCCTTAGGTGGAAAAAGAAGTTAACAATGAGGATGAAATTGTGATGAAAAGCAATAGCAAGGTGAGAGACTGACTATAAAAATTCCTATAAAAGACACAAATATAGTTTTTTAATTCATGTTTGAGTATTCTAGAAGAATTCATCCACTTTTTTCGGAGGAGGAAACCCACATAGGTCTGAGACCTGTGCTTGCGTAATGAGTTGAATGATGGTGATTGATGAGTTGGACGTACAGTTTTAGGTCGGTTCTGAGCCACCAAAAAGTGATTTCACAGCGGTTATCCAATCCAAGCGGTCATCCTTCCAAAGAGGGACTAGTAGTTGGTAGCAGAGAATATACTCTTTTTTGTTTGATGGTCAATCAAAACGGTCATCCTTCCAAAGAGGGACTAGTAGTTGGTAGCAGAGAATATACTCTTTTTTGTTTGATGGTCAATCAAAACGGTCATCCTTCCAAAGAGGACCCAGTAGTTCGTAGCTTATGTTATTTATCACGGATCGCGTCCATCACTTCCCTGAATCTCCACCTCGGTTTCCACCTGTTACTACCAGAATAAATATTTATTAATTAATTCAATATCGATAAATAGTGACATATATTGATAGTGATTTTGTGGTCGATATCTGTGAAGGGTTTTGCTGACATTCTATCAACAAATATAATTAATAGAAGACACATTTCAACTGTCATTTTCAACCTCAAACTGAAACTGAGATGCAGATTAGTCTAATAATATATAGCCTACTCTACTTGGAAGATTACTATTATTCTTCTAGACGATAAATCGGGCTGTGCCCGATTCCCTCCCAGTACCTCAACCAGGTAAAAATCATAGCCTGTTTCCCTCCCAGACGTGAACAGATCTATAAAAATCATAGCCCGATTTCCTCTACTTGGAGAAATGATTTAATAATAATATTTCATTTCGCCAAAATACAAAAATACAAATATAAGAAATTCACAATATAAAGAGTGTATAACACATTTTTGGCACAGCCAGCAAAGTAAATACTTAAGCGCTAGCTGTGAGTTCATTCAGTAATATTACTAGTAAACATAGAAAGCTCGTGAAATGAGAGAAATCGATAATGAATTTAAAGGTAAAGTAATAAAGATCTTAAAGTATCTCCATGAGGTGATAGGAATTCAATAATTTAACAATATTAATTTGTGGCGAAAATGTAGTTCACACATGTAAGACTTGAACACATTTGAAATAAACAGTAAAGACTGGGGTATGAATCAGTTCGCCTCCTCGAAAGTACGAGTATTATAAATTTCCTTTTCCATACTTTTTTGAAAAAAAAAACTATTCATTAATAATAAATTTCTTCACAACTTGACACTGATGAGACATGTCAACAGTATGAGAGGTAATAGAGGAGTGGGCAGGTTGCAATAATATTGTTACGGGTTCTAATAGCTAAAATAAGGCTGACAACACCAAAGTTCACACTTGCACTTTATTTATACAAAATTAGTCTATTTACACAAATTGATTGTAAGTTCAATAAAGAAAAACAAATCAACAAATGACAAGCTAATACTTATTTTCAGTAATTATTTACAATATTCAATGAATAAGTAAAAAAAAAATAAGTAATTACAGGCCGATCAATAATAAAAGAAACAAGAGTCCAATAAACTGTACAAATGAATAATTAATTACAGACCGATCAATAATTGAAGAAACAAGAGTCCAATAAACTGTACAAATGAATAATTAATTACAGGCCGATCAATAATAAAAGAAACAAGAGTCCAATAAACTGTACAAATGAATAATTAATTACAGGCCGATCAATAATTGAAGAAACAAGAGTCCAATAAACTGTACCATAATGTAGAAAGAAATTATGTAAAAAGAGCCACTAATCACTTACAAATCGCAGTCCAATTCGTTATTTGACAGTCCCAAATAATATCACTTAACACAACGTCTTTAAACTATTAGTAAGCTGCATAAACATTAAACACTTGTTTCTGCACTTGATACTGTCTAAAGACTGAATAAATCACTGTCTGCTCCACTGGCACTGGATTGTTTCTCTCACGAGATCTGTAATACAATCTGTCACACAGGTTTGTAAACATAACTGTCACGCAAGCTTTTGTAAAACTGACTGTCTGGTTCATGTAGACTCCTTTATATAGCTGTTGTAGTTGTATAATTCCAAGAATTGAAATCATTAGACGCTTCGAGAAGGCCACGGAATGCTTGGAATATAGACCTCGATTGTTCAGGAAGAATGTAGAAATCTCGAGAAATCAATTGAGTGAGAGAGTTGCAGACTTGAAGAATCGGAGTGACAAAGACATGTGAAGAGCAAGGGAATGAAGATCGGATGAAGATCGGTCGAAGTCACGTCCAACCATGAAAACAAAAGAATGATATAAATAGAACAAGTGCGTGAATAACTGCTTGTTTGCTTTCGTAACAATATTGTTCATTGACTATAGAGCAGTGGCTGGGAGGGAATCGGGTTACGTACAACTTTCTACCTGGGGAAAACCGATGGACAACCTTTCGCCTGGGAGGCGCTACACCCGATATATCTATATAATGATTTCAAGGTTCACATATATATACATAACTAACCATATAATAGTGTCGATAGTGTCAAAAAACATGAAATAATTCGGGTTAAAGTTGGAAAACGACAGTAAATATATCGAGTGAGTAGGTTTTGGTGAATACACGATTGCTCCATCCAATCACAACTATCGATTGGAGAACTGCGGAGTGTTTCAGATGAGATGAACAACTTTCTGGACTTAGCCCAGTCGCCAGCACAAGCTTGTTCCTTTCTAGTCAATCAGAAGTTTCCTAATTTGAGCCACACTACCTGTAGAACTGTGTGTTAGCTTTCTTGTCCGACCGTCAATATTTATCCTTTCGCAAAGAAAAAGCAAGTTTAGAAGGATGCTGGAGAGTGAAATGGAAGAAAACAGAGTGAGAAAGTAGCTGGAGAGTGAAATATAAGAGAACAGAGCAGGAAAAGATATCCAAAGGGTGAGAACAATTAAAACTTTCTCAACAACGCTTCTTCCACCAGCTAAAGCCTTGGATGCTGCAGGTTTAATGTCTCAGTGTTTCTCTTCTGAATTCCTATGACTTACTTGGGGAAGATTGGAAACGAAACTTGAGATTGAGTGTCATCTGTTTCTTGCCGGGAAGAAGAGAGTAAAAGAAGAAAAGAAAGAGAAGAAAATGTCGGGAAATAGATAATAAATTATCGATACAATACAGTTTAATTGAAGCTAGGTATTTTTTCAATTATGATAATTTATTTATTCATAAACACACAAACACATATTTTTTATAGATAAATATATATATTATTATATACATTTACACATACTATTTTTTACATATTATTTTATGTGTTTTATACAAACACATATTATTTCAAAGAGAATCTTTACTCAAGATACTGTTATGAAAAGTCTTTTTTTCAATTATGATAACTATAATACTGTGCGTCGGGTTAAACTTGGTACTTGGTATTTTTTTGAGTTCATCTCACGTTGAAAAAATTCATTGAAAATTCATAAAAAATAGAGATTGGGAAATAAAATAACAATAATTATATATTTATAATACAGTTCAATTGAAGTTAGGTACCCGTTGTTTTGTTTACGAGTTTATCTTGAAGTGAACAATTCATAGAAAAATCTATAAGAAAGAAAAATTGGAAATAAAATAACTATAATTGTATATTTCTAATTCAGTTCAATCGAAGTTAGGTAGGAAGAATTGAGTTCATCCAACATTAAACAATTCATAAAAAATCTATAAAAAAAATAATTAGGAGACGAAATAACGATAATTGTATTAATTTATAATACACTTCAATTGAAGTTAGATACTTAGTATTTTGTTTTGGTGTAAGAACTATAGTTATTCATGCAAAATCTATAAAAAGAGCAATTTAGAAATAATGATAATTATTGTATGGCCTTCCGCTGTCCATTTAGTTCAAATCCATGTTCTAGGAAACCGAAGCTCAGACGAACAACTAGACAAGTTTTAAAGTAATGCCCAGAAGAAGCCATCAAAAATGGAGTTTTTGTCACTGCTCACACATTTCCTTATCAAAGTCATCTCGCGTGTGGGCTTTTTCCTATCTTTGTCTGGAGCGTAGGAATGATATGACGTTTTCATCATAAAAATGACAGTGTTGTACTCACCATTAGAATGTTCTCTAGCTCTCATTCCACGATACAAATCAAACGACTGCCTTGAAGGCAATGTATCATTCCAGAACTGTATCATTCCAAAACTGTATGAGAAAGGGTCCTTCAATGTATGAGAAATATCTCCTTGATGTTCTTCCTAGGAAACAGCGAAATTAAAGTGATGTTTCCGCTTTGAACCAGCTAGAAACTCATATTTGCCTATCGAGATGTTCTCATTTCACGTCATAATAATTTTGTGACGGCTTCCTGTCACACATGACTTAATTCGTGTCGACTTAAGCTTGTATTGACGTTTGATTAGATATGTGCTGAGGGTGTGGGGGATTAGTTTGAAAGAGTGGAGGGGGGAAATCTCATGTCTGGAGATTACACAAGTGCAATATAAGTTCAGAATGCGAGTTTACACAAGTTGAATGTCTAGGTGGAGTTGGGAGTATGAGGAAATATTATGCAGTAAGGCTACATGATGTTATGGCGTACGAGAGCTTGTTATTGTGGAGTAAAGGAACGAAATATTATGGAATAGGAAAAAATAAGCATATTATCCTATGAAGAGCTACTTGCTGTTGAAGCTCTGAACGTCTTAAAAGTGGTATTTGTCACGAAAACTACAAGCGCTGGAGAATAAAGGATTGCAGTAAGAGGAGAGGTAGGAGAATGAGGTGAAAAATAGAGAAGAAGACAAAGAAAAAGTGAAGAAAATAGAGGAGGTTGAAGAGGAGGAGGATGGGGATGAGGAGGAGGAGGAGGAGGAGAAGGAGGAGGAGGAGAAGGAGGAGGAGGAGGAGGAGAAGGAGGAAGAGGAGGAGGAGGAGGAGGAGGAGGAGGAGGAGGAGGAGGAGGAGGAGGAGGAGGAGGAGGAGGAGAAAAAAGGGAAAGAGAAGAAGGAGAAGATAGAGGAAAAAATTGAATAACTGAATTAATGAAGAAAGAGAAAGAAGAGGAGAAAAAGACGAAAGAGAAGCGAAAAAGATGGATGAAATGGAGGAGAAGAAGGAAAAGAAGAAAAAGATGCAGGAGAATGGTAAGGGATGGAGGAACAGACAGTAGGAGTAGGAGGAGACAGCTGAAGGCAGAAGATTCAAGGATTAAGATATGAATCTTGTAGATAAATGGAAAGAAAATTATATTAGAATAATAATTATATATTATTATTATTACTATTATTATTATTATTATTATTATTATTATTATTATTATTATTATTATTATTATTATTATTATTATTATTATTATTATTATTATTATTATTATTATTATTATTATTATTATTATTATTGTATTCATTTTTATTTTTATTATTATAATAATTATCATTAGATACATTTTTAAGTGTCTCCTTTATATTTTTATTTATTCCAAAAATATGTAGTCTACTTCATTTTTCCGCATTTACTTCCTACCGTATTTAATGTTTTGTACCCTTTGACATAACTTGATTTATTTATTTCGATAAAGATCAAGGAGTTCCCCCAAAATTGCCTCCTTGATCTATTTATTTCGATAAAGATCAAGGAGGCAATTTTGGGGGAACTCCTTGATCTTTATTGAAATAAATAAATCAATTAATTAACCAATAAATAAAGACGTAGCTGTAATAATAGAGAAGTCGTAGACATTAGTTAGTCAATTTCCAGAGTTTTGAAGGCAAATTATATAAAAACCTAACTATTCCATAGTACAAAAGTTGGTAAACAAAAATTATAAATTTAACATTGATCATATCAAGCAGACTTTCTATAAAAAGGTAATTTAGGCCAAAATTAAGGACTAATGCCCGTATTTATGAACGTTACTTCAATGCCTTTTGACTCGAGGGACTCTCTAACTGCCTATATAAATACTGTAGTGAGAATTGAGAGAAAGAAGTGGTTCTTGGCGTTATCTGCTATGTAAATGTTTACTTGTAAGCAATTAATTACTCTTCTTTTGACACTTTTATGGTGTTTACTTTGTACTTTGCAGAATGTTCTAGTTGTTTGATTAGACATTAATGGAATCTTATCGAATATTGTGGAAAGTGCGAGTCTCCTTATCTATTTATTTAGAAGTTGATAGAAAAATCGAGAGATATCTCAATTATGGAAAATTATATAAATAGAGACTTTGGTAAATTAGTTCAGTCTTGTTCGAAATTCGTCGTGATAAACAAATTGTGACAGTTCTATATATTGTGCTTATATAGTGATAATTCTTTCTCTGTGCCTATAGTGATAATTCTTTTTCCGGTTTAATTCATACCAGTGAGCTACTAAATAGTTTTTATTGTATTACGGACTAGGGCTACGTAAGTTAGTTGTTCTTTTTCGACGTTTCTTTTTTTGAATAGTATTGGACAGTTTATTGTACAATTATTATTTAATATTAGATCGGCCTTTTAACGTTTAGTGATTGATTTATGTACAGTTTATTGAAATCTCTTTATTAGTTGAACAATATCGGTTTATCTGTTTTTAATTGCTTATTTTTCTGTAAGACATTACTGATCAGTGAGTGTTGTGATTATTTGTGTAAATAAAGTGCGAGTGATAAATTTAAGTGTCGCCAGCGTTATTTTGAACGTAGAACCCGTAACAATACATTACATTTCAAGATTCTCTCCAGTCAAGAGAAGCTGGAGGAACGTTCATAAATACGGCCCTCATAGCTTATACAAGCCGAATGTCAATGTAGGATTTTGAATGTGAGGGATCATAATTATTATGTAAGTTATCATGCAGTTATCATGTATATTACATGAGATAGTAGATTTAGCTCATACATAATCACAAATTAATGTAGCCTAAGTACAAGAAGACAGCTGCAGGCTGGAGTTCTAAAGATTCAAAAATTAATCATTGAGATATAGACGTCGCTTTAATGATAGAGAAGTCATACATATTCGTAGTAGAGTCTCAAAGTTTCAAAGACTGATTAGCGTCTTCGATGTGGCTTAGGCAGACAATGGGAGGTATAAGTACTTGATAGCGTTCAGAGGGAAGAACATAATTTGATTGATAAGTATGAATTCTGGGGAAGGAGATGCGGAGCTTCTCTAATAATGTTGGTTTCCTGTCTTTATTTAAAGCCTGGTGTCTCTATTCCCTGGAGGGTGTAAATATTACATAGAGTTAGGAGAAAGAAGTATTTAAAATTTTCTAGCTTAAAGAGTGGATCATGGCACAAGAGCCCACAATTTCTCTATTTTAAAAAAAGTAACTCGTACCGAGGTAATCATACCTCATTATTCATGTCATCCTATATCTCACAAACTTGAAGCTTTCAATAGTATGATTTTGAGCTTTAACTACACCCATCAGCTAACAACACTTTAAAAAAAATATTAATTAGCACTAAATTGAGCAGATAGCTGTTACAAATGGATATGAGATCATTGTTGACAAAATTTTAAATAAAAAAAGTGATCGAATTGAGAACCTCCTATTAGTCTAATAAGTAGAAGACTAGCAATCATTGATGTGACTGATACTGAGAAAGGTCATGGATACCTTATATTGGCTCAGAATCTGAATAAAAAGAAAAATAATAATTGAAAAGATGTAGTTTTCTAAATAAAACCTATTTTGAAGAGTTTTTTCGGGGGTAGTAAAGATAAAATTGATATCTGGGATGAAAATGGAGTTTATAATTTGAATTGCAGTGATTGTAATGCCTGTTATGTGGGTCGGACCGGTAGAAGTTTCAAACGTAGAATAAAATAAACATATTGGAAATTAGAAAACCCAAATAGGAGACTGAAATGCTGCAGAGCATCTCATTATAATGGGAACAAGTTCAAGGCCGAATAAAATGTTGAATTTCTGCATTTGATTGGCAAAGGCAGACAATTGAAAATTTTAAAAGCTTGAGAGATAACTAGGTTGGTAAAAAACGATTACAATACCACTTTAAACGATCAAATTTATTTAAACCAATTCTTTACAATTAGTGTGGTTTCATGATAACTCTGGCCTACATTTTAATAACCGTACTTCCGTGTTTTTCTCAGTTGACCTTGACTGCATTTCAGTTAGCTCCATTTTTTTTCAACATTTTTCAATTCCAACCTAATTTTGTATTATTCGTTTTTGTTCCTTTCTGTGTAGTTATGGTTCTTGGTTTTGTCACTTATTTTTGCTTGAAGCTCCTCCCACCAGTGGGCGTGTCTTGTTTTGGCCTTCAGTCAATTACAACATTCAATGAAAGTCAGCCTATCAGAGGTACTTTCTCCCTCAGCCAATAGTTACATTCCGTGTTTAGTATATTATATATTCAGCTACAATGTACTTTAGTTTTAGTTTTTTTGTGATTGATAATAGTGTAACAACTGAAACTAGTATTTCTCTGTTTTCAATAAATTTGGTTGTTACAACTTCAAGTGAAATTATTCATTACGTTGAATAATCACCTGAAAATTAAATTAATTTAGAATTTATTACTAAATTAATTATTAAAATAATTGGAGTTTCTTCTTGAGATATTAATATTGTATATAATGAATAATAGACGAAATTGTCACAACCACATTTATTAAAACTTCGAGAAACTAGTTTCGGTTGTTACACATTATCAATCTTAATCAAACTAACAGTTTGATTGAGATTGCTAATGGTGTAACAACCGAAACTAGTTTCTCGAAGTTTTAATAAATGTGGTTGTGACAATTTCGTCTTATTATTCATTATGGATACCTTCCACAATATCACCTTCGCCATTACTAAGAAAGTTAAAATATTGTATATCATATATCAGTCTCAAAGATACAATCATGTGAAATTTATTTATCCCATTTTTTCAATTTCCACTGGGTCTGATCATACCCGTAATGTAGAGAACAATAACAATGCAAAACTTGAATAAGAAATACGATTTTGTTTGCAAATATAATTATTGCTATTACAGTAAGTTTCGAGGTTAAGGAAAAGAATAAGGAAGAAAAAATTATGTGGTTGAATATTAGTTTATTACATATATTTGTCTATCAATCTACATTTGATACATAATTTTATGAAAATAGCTGGAATAATTAGTTATAAAATCAAAAAGTTTATTCAAAATAAATTTTACACATTTTTTGTGAAACACCTATCTTTGTAATACTATGGAAGGCCTTTTTGGAGTTCACCCACCTCATCCATCAGCTGAAATGACATCTGAAATTATTTGTAAATCTAGATTTTTCCTCTTTCGTGAATTTTTCACAAAGATCTTCACTCTCCTGTGCTTGACATCAGCCTTCATCCATCATTTCAAGCTGTTATTATAGTAGTGGGGCTCACGTTCAGTTTTTATACCTTTATAGGTAGCTACGTGTGTAATATAACGCCACGCAATTTTGTTTAAATAGCTTGATCCATGAGTTTGCACTCCATATTCGGGTGGCACAATAATTCAAAATAATGGTGAGCATGAATAGGTTGGAACTCCATATCCAAATGGCTCAATAATGTTAAGAATGATGAGGAAACAAGAAAAATTTGAATGAAAGGCAACCTCCATTGAATCGAGAACAAATATGAAAAATTAACTGAACTCTCAATGAAACAGATTAATATTCAGAAAAACAATAAAAAGTTTAGAGTTTCAGGAGACGAAAATGAAAATAGCTATCAGCAGAAAAGATAGAGAGTGGACTCAGGAAGTCAAGGAACGTCACTCTAGAAAAATGAATGGAACGTGCTCTCTAAAAGAGCTATCCGAAAAAAAACTGAGCTATTCACAATAATTTAGACCAAATAATAATATGAATTATAAAATGAATGAGACTGAATAAGAAAAGGTACAAGAAGAACAACAACAATAAACAAATGCTCATCCAAAACAACACACCACCTGAATAGCTCCAAGAAATTTTAGACCTCACAACACTAGTTACCTCGCAAAATTACTTCACATACAATAATAAATTCTATTCACAACCTCAAGGCCTTCCTATGGGTTCCCAAATTTCTTGCATCCTAGCTGAAATCTTTATCCACAATATAGAACAAAAACATATCCTACATAATACAGACAAAATCATCAGCTGGCACCGATATGTTGATGACATTCTAATTCTATACAAAGGCAATAAAAGACAAACTGAAATATTCCACACCAATCTCAATAAAATCCATCCAAATTTAAAATTCACCTTAGAGCTTGAACACAATAATAGAATCAACTTTTTGGACATCACTATAACAAAGCAAGAACATTCATTCAAAACATTTAGAATTTACAGGAAACCCACAACAACTGATACAATAATCCATAATACATCAAATCACCCAACCCAACATAAACACGCCGCTTTCAATCACATGCTCCACCGACTAACAAACATTCCTATGTCACAAGAAGATTACAATATAGAATTGAATACTATAAAATACATAGCACAACAGAATGGTTACAAACACACACTAATAGACAAACTACTGCACAGAATATCAACAAAACCAATCACTCACACCAGCAACAAACAGAATGACAACCCCCATACATTCATCACACTTACCTACCTCAACAACAAAACTCATAAAATAGCAGCTTCATTCAGGAAACTCAAATATAAAATAGCTTACAGAACAACTAATTCACTCAAAAAACACCTGCAGTCTCAGACAACATCTCAAAACAAGTACAACAGATCTGGAATTTACAAATTGAAATGTGATGACTGCAACAAGTTCTATATAGGACAAACTGGCAGGACATTCACCACTAGATTCAAAGAACACACAAGAGCCATCTCACACCCAAACACACATTCCACTTTTGCTGAACACATCATTTCAACAGGCCACAGTTATACAGACATTGACACTAATTTAGACACACTACACTTCACTCACAAAAGCCAGAAACTCAATGTTTTAGAACAATATGAGATATACAAACATGCAAAGCAGCAGCCTGACAACATTTTAAATGATCAACTTAACTTCTTCTCACATACTCTATTTGACAAAATAATCCCAATTTCAAACCTCCCGCCTACTCATCCCCCCACCCCTTCACCATTCCAACATAACTAACCCTCAAACTCATGCCTTGAATCAGTGTACTGTGGGTCGTCTGATGATGCTCTAAACAACAGAGCGAAACGGCCGTCACGCCATAACGTGAGTCAATTTCCATTCAAAAGTGTTTTTTAAGTTTATAATACATATTAGTGGAAACAAGATGGATCTTCAACATCATAACAACAATAAGAAACAGCTAAGTTGAGTCACCGCATTCTAGAACCTTCCATGAATACATTATTCCAGCATCGTTATTATCTGGAATCCAGATGATGAAGAAACTGTAGCAAAACGCTGTGTTGTGACCGAGTTGTATAAATAAGGGAAAACTTTGAGTAAAAGTACCAGCCGCACACCGTTTCAAGCCGCATCAATGTCAACACCTTCTTTATACTCGGCGGTGAAAAGCAAACTCAAAGTTATGGTTTTCATCTCGAATCTGAGAGAGTCAGGTGGCGAAGCATTCGAATGTAGAATAAGAAAAAGGCCGTGTCCAACGTTGTAACCGGGTGTCGGTTATCCTCTCCTCACTCCTCTCCCCTCTCTTTGTAGTGGCCTCCTCTCCTCTCTCATCAAACTTTAACAATTTAACTTTGCAATCACCTATTTCGCCACGGCTCCACTTCTGTCACCTCTACCACCGCTCATCCTTACGTTGCATTATTTCCTGTCAGGACAGACAAGGAAATAAAACTCACAGAAAAGAGATAAAGAAAGAAAATGATGGTTCAGTTTTTGCTCCGGATTTTGAGGGAAAACATTGACATTGTCTCAAAGTTCTATCAATTGTTTTGGAAAAAGGAATTCGAAATTAATAAATTATGTATATTTGGCAGTTTTCAAATTTTTCAGTTCCTTAAAATCCAACTTGTGATTATTTATTGCCATTAATATTAATATTAAATAACACATTAATATTATGAACAAACATAATTGTTTGTTCCTCATTGATTTGTTGATATCCAATATGTATGAATATCAATTATAGATTCTTGTTCTTGTAATTCGATCTGTTATTGATTGGTTTGTTGAATTTCAATATTTTTTGACGTTTTCTTATGATGTTTTGTATTGATTTGTTGATATCCAATATGTATGAATATCAATAATCGATTCTTGTTCTTGTAATTCGATCTGTTATTGATTGATTTGTTGAATTTTAACATTTTTTGACGTTTTATTATGATGTTTTGTATTAATCTCCTTCCTTTTCTTCTCAATTTTTTCCCTTTTTCTTTTCTACCCTCCCCTACCTATGTTTTTCTCAATTACTGTATGTAAGAAATATTCCTCAAATTTATTACAAAAGCGTATAAGATTTAATTTTCATTTAAATAAGTTCTATTGTACTCAAGCCCTACTAATTTTTCTTATTTTTTCTCTTTTTCTCTTTTGGTTTTTTATTTTTTATTTTCAATTTTAATTTTTGTTTTTTACTTGCGCAGGTGTAGTAAAATTATTCATTATTTGTAATAATATTGTAATGCTTTCTGTGCTTCAATAGGCTCTAGCCTTGAAACAGTTGTACAATAAATATTCTATTCCATCCTACTTCTTCTTTGCCCAAGTATCGTGAGCCCCTTCTAGTTACTTCACCAACTCTGGTACTAACTAGCTTCTTTGGATTTATTCCATCTGAAGCGTTAAAACCTCCTGTGCTTCATGTCTTCGGCTGAAATACCGTGTAGTTATACAGTAGTTGAGTATAATAATATACAGTATAACACATTTTTGAAATAACTCCTACATAAACTCAGTAGTTATTCAAGTATTTAGAGAGAAAATGTTCTTTCCTCCTCATTCACAGCTGCATGATGAATGGACGGCCACAAAAAATTCATCAAAAAAGTGAATTTTCCCTTTTTACACGATGACCCAAAATATTTCGAAATATCCATCTTTTCGTTTTTTCGATTGAATGACCATTGGAAAGATTAATTTTATACACCTCTGGAAAATATCAAAAAAGAGGATGAGCTATACATTTATTCATTTTTCAACATCCGTATTACTACTATGCTTTTCCAGGAGTTCCGACGGGTCATCATATTTTTCAGTTTTCGTATTTCATTCTCCAAGAAGGCCTCATCTTTCATACTATTGTTTTGGGAAAGCCATTTTCCCCAAGGAAATCGAACAGCACTATCCTGTCTTGAAAATTAATATCCATTTTATAAAGACGCCGCCGTCTCGAGAGGCAAACCCGATGAAATATTAATGCCGAAAACGGTTTTTGTTGCGAGCGGAAATGAATATTGAACAAGCCGCGTTTCGATTGCTCCTCTGTTCGGTCCTAATTTCGTATGCAAATTATCATTATCGTCAACAGCCTCAAACTCGCATCATGCGTGCAATGCTCACGCTCTTCTACGTATGAGGAAAGCCGCTTCTGCTTATTGCTTTCCTCTTGTAACACAATTCGAATTCAGCGGATATTTTACCTTTGACAAAGTGTTCCGTACGTTGCCGATTCATGCTACAGTACTCTACTCTGTTAGAAAATACTCCCAAGTCTTTAAAAGACACCCATTATTGATCCCTTATAGCATCCTAACTTTAAGTCAAAACTTTTGAACCTCATCACTTTTGAGTCAAAACGCAAATAAATAAACATTTTCAGAATTTTTCGTAGAGGCCGGAAGAAAAATAGAAAAAATAGAGAATAAGGGAGAAATAATAAAGTTGGAGATAGTTTCGGGAAAGATATTAACCTGAAAAGTTCCTAGCCCCCTTAAAAGACACAAATGAACCTTTTCCAGTCTCGATTGAGAATTTAGGGTAATAAATCCCTTTCATTAATAACAAAATTGATAACATTATCCTGGAGATCACAGAGAGGGTACGAAAGATGATAGTGTCAGTAAAGAATCTTTTTCTGGATTCAGGATTTCTCAAATATAAGCAAATACTTGGTGATACTGGGAGTCTAATTGTTTAATAAAGAAATTCTCAATTCCTTTCTATTATTTTTCATGTATACAAATTCATAATAACATTTTAATATACAGTATATTTTAGTATATCAGTTGTCAAACAGCGCAAGAGGTCACCCCGTGCTCTGATTCATTATACACCCCCACCTGCCCCTTGTCAGCCTACCCTCTTACCTCGCAACAGTATTAGTTTGAAGATACAAATTTAATCTACAATATTATTGTCTCACTAAAGATATAAGAAATTAGATACATAATAAAGAATTTTAGTGAAAATAGAGAGAGAGAAAGAAGGAACAGTGGTTCTCGGTCTTATCTGCTATGTAAATGATTACTTCTAAGCAATTAATTACTCTTTTTTTGACACTTTTATGGTGTTTACTTGGTACTTTGTAGAATGTTCTAGTTGTTTGATTAGAAATTAATGGAATCTTATCGAATATTGTGGAAGGTGCGAGGGTCCTTGATTGTTTATTTTATAGAGTTCGGTAGAAGTTGATAGAAAAATCAAGAGATATCTCAATTATGGAAAATTATATAAATAGAGGGAGACTTTTGTAAATTAGTTCAGTTGTTGCTCTACATTAATAAGTGGCAGTAGTGACAGTTCCCGTTCCCTTTAATACAGATAGTGCAATCCCGTTGGCGCTATTACAAACCATCTAATGAACTTCCGTTGTCTATAGTGAAAATTCTTTTGACAGTTCTATAGTGATAATTGTTTTACCTATTAAGTTACTGTATTATGGACTTGTGCTATGTAAGTTAATTGTTCTTCCTCGACTTTTCTTTTTGAATATTATTGGACAGTTTATTGTAGAGTTATTATTTAATATTAGATCGGCCTTTTGACATTTAGTGATTAATTTTTGTACAGTTTATTGAAATCACTTTATTAGTTGAACAATATCGATTTATCTGTTTTTAATTGCTTATTTTCATGTAAGACATTACTGATTAGTGAGTGTTGTGATTATTTGTGTAAATAAAGTGTGAGTAATAAATTCAAGTGTTGCCAGCGTTATTTTAGACATAGAACCCGTAACAGTATGATAGTCCTAGCATAATTATGCTCTTGCTCGTCCGCTGATAACAAAGACTAAAGACTTAATAGTAAATAATAAGCGTATGACTTTTATTGATGGAGAAACCCTTACGGGTAGTTCCATCTTGCCGTTTGAGCCATGTTATTGAGAACACAGTGTACCTACAATTTTAGGTGGGTTCCGAACCACCGGGTTAGTGATAAAATCAATTCATGGAAGCACCATCACCCATCCAAACGCAGTCTTAATTATAGCCCTTAAATTGGAATTAAACAGCTGAATAAAAATTATTATGAAACAATAAAAATAATGAACAGTTACTATTCAAGCTAGTTACACACACCATAAAAACTTAGGAGAACACATAGAATCATTAAAAGTCATAGAAAAATCCACAATAATGAGAAATTATTCAATAAAATAAATAAGTCGTGAAAAACTCACAAGGATGGAAAAACACACAATAATAAAAAATTATTCAGTAAAATCAATTTGAAAAATAAACTGTATCGTATGTTTTTAAATCGTTCAATAAACTATTAGGGATGATGTTGATGTATGTTTCAAGTTTGTGTATGTGAGTATCTCTCTGAACTTCGTATATTTCAAGTGTTATATTTACAGATTCCTCTACAATTGTGTTGCTATGAATGTTTCAGTTTCAAAGTTCTTTTATATTTTCATATAGAGGAATCGTCAATGCCCTCATGAGTAAAATAAGTTGAGTTTATCTCGCTCTTATTTGCGCAGTTTTTTAACTTGTGTACTTCGAATTCACTCAGGCTGCCACTCCTTTACAGTATTGAAAAATGAATTCTATTAAAATACATCTGAGAATCTTCAGTAGGATTTATAGCAGAAAAAACGCTGCTAGAGCTAACGAGCCACAAAGGCATTTCCATTTCGCGGTTGGACACAAAAATATCCGGCTCAAAATAAAATAAATATCCGGTGACTTCGATTTCCCTCCAAAACAAGTCGCCGCTGACGAGATTTAAATCCAGGGCAGCCAACATTCCGGCATTGAACAAATCTCGGTACAGAATATGTGGTTGGTTAAGGCTGACACGGTTATAATTGATAAAGGAATATATAGGTTATTTTGGGAGCATTTATATATAGGTATATTATAATCAAAAACTCTCCAATCGGATTTCATACAAATAAACCCCCAGATGTACAAGCTGAAATACAGTAGACTAATAGTTTGGTGTACGCTATTGAACTGTGGTTCTATAAAAGTTCTGAAATAGCTTTTGAAAACGGTGGTTTTTGAAACGTACTGTAGAAAAACTTCAGTCGGGAATAATTTTCTGACTATCGGATTACTTCTTTCTTTCATTTTTTCCCCACATTTGTAATCTCTGGTTCAGTTTATGGGAATATTGTGGCTCAGCTTTGTATTGATACCGTACAGCTGGAGCATTTTTGTTATATGCGTTTCTTTTCGATATTTTTGGAAGTGCACAATAATTGCTACAACTTTTACAATTAGAAATAATTGAATATTATTTAAATAATTATTTTTAGTTCGGATTATTACAACTATTTATACTTCACATACTAGTACATATATTGTCACGATCTTTTCAAATATGTATATTAGCAAATGATTTCATATCGATTTGTACTTGAATTAATTGTTATTTTGTTATTGTCAGTTATTATTTGCTTGCAGTGCCTGTAACATGGCGGAACTGATGTAGTATTAAGAAGGGAATAAATCCTCCAAAATTCTCAAACAAAAAAAAAACGTTATACAAGTGGCAATTTTGCCTTTTATAGGAGCTTAGAACCATTTTTAGGTAGTAATCATCAAACATATTTTCCCTTTAGTTGATATCATCATCATCTATACATACATGTAAATTGTTAATAAAATTCGTATTTATTTGTAGCTGTTTTTATTGCTGTTTCGCATTTGAAAGTTATTATTATTTTGCTGCACCTGTTAAAAGGTGAAATTGAGGTAGGATAAAGGAAATATTTCTATAAAATTTTGAAACTACACATAACAAGCACAGAACTTTACTATAGATCTATGATAACAAGCTGTATTTGTGTCTTTTATTAGAACTAAGACCCTTTTTCTATGAGTTATTTTCTCTAAAAATCTTCTATCTGATAACCCTCCACCCAGAAAACAGTCTGAGTTTGCCCCTGCAAGTTGGTCGTGGTTGCATCAAGATTCTGTCATTGGTTTCGACCAATAGCAGAGCTTCAATGTAGCACAGTCCAACCTATTAGAGACTCTTATTCTATAAATTCAAAATCTTTATTGTCAAGAACATATTTATAATGGTACAACAACGTCATATGATGGGTCAGAACAATTTTATACTATAAAATGTCTAAATAACTTACAATTATTCACAATTTCAGTGTTTTCCTACATGTGTAATCATCGGAGCATAAAATCTATATTGAAATAATCGTTCATTGAGTAGATACATTTTTCTATTAGGAGATTTTCTAGTGAGATTTTATAAAGTGTTTCATTATAGGCGCAACCCTGAGTGTACAACAAAGTGTTGCATCTCCAATAAAACCCCCTCCATTATTAAAATCCATGTGGGGTTTATGTCATTGTTTATTATGTGTTCTACTTGCAGTTTGATAGATTTTCAAGATGGTGTGACTGCTGAACTATGGTACCTCGTTCACTTATAATTAATGTGGTTGTGACAATATTAGAATTCCCATTAATCATATGGAATTATAGGCAAATATTGTACACCAAATAGTACATTTGGTATACACCAACGCCAACATTTTGGTGTCATCTTTTGATGTCAATATCTCTGATGTGATTCAATTATACTTGAAAGCGGTGTGAATTTTTGGGAATAAAGTGTTATAACTTCCCTTACATCCTACAGACTCTGAACCTCCTCCTACTCTTTTGATGAGAATATTTTTAATGTGATTCAATTATACTTGGAAGCGGTGTGAATTTTCTGGCATAGAGTGCCTCCCTTACATTCTACTCACTCTGAACTACCTCCTACGCATAATACACTGAGAAAATTGCCGATCTATGCAGTTTTCCTTGATGTAAAGAAGCTGTGAATTAATATGTACCTCAACACAAAGCAAAACGTTCCTTCCAGTAAAAATAATCCCGTTTGTTTCCAAGTTGTAATAAACAATTGGATGAAAATTACTTCGGGCAATATTAATCTGACATTTGCAGAGGCGTTAGAAACTGCAACAATAATAACCATTTTTTATATTGGAACTGAGAAAAAACAGTCGAGAAAAGGGTAGCAGAGACCAGAAATTCCGCCCACATTTGTGTGTAAAGTACGGTACAGTGTTTCATTCGTGTTACATGTAGCCCAGTGCTAGAGGCAGTAATATTTTTCGCTTTGATCTGTTTGTGGTCTATATCAAAGCGGTAAACGAAGCTTGGTTCCCATGAGAGGAGGGAACTCGGAGACTGGCAAATAGTAATAATATGGAGTCTGGAAATGGTGAAATGCTACTGTCACACATTTTAGGTGCTGCTTAAAAATGTCAGTGTTATTTTTTTGGAGGATCAAGCCCACATAGGTCTGAGACCTGTGCGTGGGTAATGGATTGGATGATGGTGATTGATGAACCTACAGTTTTAGAAGGGTTCTGAACCACCGGGAAGTGATTTCACAGCAGAGAACAGTGTCTTTTTTGCTGGACAATCTAATCGGTCACCCTTACAAAGAGAGTGCCCAGGAAAATGCAGCTTATCTCTATCTGAGATATCTTGCAATGAAAAAACATTATCTGTGTTCACTATAGTATCTATGTGATGTTGATAATCTTGTTTATAACCATTCATATGAATAATTTGTAAATTTACACGAATAAAGAAAGATAATCTAATCTAATCTGATTGAACAGATACTTTCTACGGCTCACGGCTATCACATTTGTTACTATTATCCACATTGTCAATGTTAGCATGATTTGTGTTATATTCTCCAGTCTTATTGATAGTTGTATTGTTTTCTATTTTGTATTCTCTCCATCCTCTCTAGCTCCATCTCAGTAGGAGCCTACGAGATCTTTGTTACAATGTATGTGTTGTTTTTAGTATGCTTTCACTTTCAATATAACGTTTTAATTATTACTATTTATAATTGTTGGCTTGTTCAATTGTTTTATTATTATTATTATTATTATTATTATTACTATTATTATTATTATTATTGTTATTATTATTATTATTATTATTATTATTATTGTTGTTGTTATTATCATTATAAGAATTGGATGAACAATGTTTTTCTCAAATAACCCAAGCACAGGGCTATTCTGTCTAGGTATTCTTTTCACATTTCATAGGAAGTACGAACAGAATTGTATTTCAATTTGTTAATTACTGTAAATTGTAATTATTTGTATTATTTGTCAAGTAATAAGAAGAAACACGTGGAAACCACAAACAAAATTGTAGATTATTTTGTATTTTGTTGATTGTAGATTGTAATTGTTATTTGTCAAGTAATAAACAAAGGACTTGAAAAAAATGGCATCTCTCAAACTCTTTCCTAGCTTTCAAGCAAGCTATTCCAAGAACAAATGTTAATTTTTTTTCTGAGGATGAAGCCCACATAGGTCTGAG
The DNA here is from genome assembly GCA_948455865.1 of Conomelus anceps. Classification (NCBI taxonomy): domain Eukaryota; kingdom Metazoa; phylum Arthropoda; class Insecta; order Hemiptera; family Delphacidae; genus Conomelus; species Conomelus anceps. Next base: position 1,825,147 of record OX418221.1, read on the forward strand.
ACCTGTGCGTGAGTAATGAGTTGGATGATGGTGATTGATGAGTTGGATTTACAGTTTTAGGTGGGTTCCGAACCACCGGGTAGTGATTTCACAGCAGAGAATAGTGTCTTTTTTGCTGGCCAATATAATCGGTCACCGTTACAAACAGGACCTACGAAAACGCAGCTTATCTCTATGTGATTGAACAGATACCTGCTACGCCTCGCGGCTATCACTTCCCTAAAGTTTTAAAGGATTGAAATTTTTGTGCAAAGATAGTTGAATTCAATGAAATTTTGAGTCAATAGAGATCTTTCATCCATGAAATATTACAAAGAGTCGAGAACTTAGTAGATTTTGAAGTACTAGTGTAATATCTCTTTCTCTGTGCAAGTCAATACAGTATTCGAAAGATCTCCATTGAATAATACAGTAATATCTTTCGGTCGTAGTTGTATGAAGGTAGTAGTTATAACTGAAGTATTTCAATAATGCAACAAATATAGCACAACTAAAAATAGAATACCAGTAACAACTCTAAAAGACGCTGATAAAATATAGAACTTGTGATCTGCTTCTCTTTGGAACAGCGTTGCCTTATTATTTGTTTGTTTCGTTCATCTTGAAAGAGTTCTTTCTTCCCCTGTTCATGAAAGGAGAAGGAGGAGGAGAAGGAGAAGAGAGAGAAGGAAAAAGAAGAAGGAGGAGTTGGAGGAGGTTGAGGAGAAGAGTGAGTAGATGTAGAAAAGAGAGAAAAGAAGGGGAAGTGAGAGAAACGAAGAAGGAGAAGATGAGGGAGAAGAAGGAGAAAAAAAGAATAAGAGTCCCATCTCTGTGTACCAAAGAATCGTTCGTATTTGTTTCTCTGTATTGCTTCCTTTCAACCGGTCTTCTCCTTTGACGATGCCAATTAATATTTCCATTTCGATTCCAGTCTGCCGGCTTTGTATGCAAAATTAGTGAAGAAATATACGGTTTTGAGTGCTGCAAGCAGAAACTGCCGACATATTGACAAAAGATGAGAAGGTAGATGAGGGATCAAGTAGGTTTTGATTGGGAGTTCTACGGTAGTTTGAAACTAGTGAGAGAGTGATTCGTAATCTGAATGGAAGTTCAAGAGCATGAATGAAAAGATGGAGGAATATGAATAGAAATACACTAGTCAAAAAGGAACAAATATTATGATTGAATCACATCAATAGGGATCAGGTGTAGAATAATACTAAGCAATACTAGCCTACAAGTAGTCATTATAGAACTACTCTATACAGGCGCTTGAAAGAACCAAGATTTTTAAACAGTGTTTCAAGAGGAATAGATCATACAGTTCTAATCAATCAAAATGGAGAGACATGTTTTTATAAAATTAATCTCTTTCATCACAATAATAAAACATGTTTATATAAACATTGATGCGGAATCGTTTCGTTTAATAAATTGAGTTAAAATATAATAATAAGCGTATGGCTTTTATTGGTGGGAAGACTCTTACGGGTAGCTCCCCCTCGCCGTTTGAGCCATGTTATTGGAAACATGGTGAAGCGTTAATTTTAGGTGGGTTCCAAATCACCGGGTGAGTGATAATAATGCCTATAACATCATCAAGTCATAGAAACTGAGATTGCTGAGAGTAACATCGATCCCTGTGAATTTACTCATGTAGAAATCTCTACGAACTTCATTCAGGTGTTAAATTAGAATAAAATAAGGTAGAATGATACAGATATATATATATATTGCAAATTAAATATATACAGTTACATGATAAATACTTTTTTATCATGATAAATACATGGTATTTCTAGCATTTGCTCGTCCACTGATCACTAATAATAAGCGTATGGCTTTTATTGGTGGGAGACCCTTACAGGTAGTTTCATCTCACCGTTTGAGCGATGTTACGGGGAACACGGTGTACCTACAATTCTAGGTGGGTTCCGAACCACCAAGTGAGTGATAATAATGCTTATAACATCAACTCAAAGAAACTCATATTGCTGAAAGTGACATCAATCCATGTGAATTTACTCATTTATAAAAGTCTAGGAACTTCATTCAGGTGCTAAATGAGATGGAATAAGATGAAAAATTGATCAAATTTTATGGAATAGAAGCTGACAAATCGAATGAAACATGTTACAAACCTGTAGGTACCATTATTATTGAGATATTCTACGAAATACGCGTGAAAGCTTTAAAAAATTTCTTTGGTCAATTATGAAGTGTATGAAATTGATTATCAATTTGCCAAAGAGGCTTTTTTTCTAACGTTAATTGTAGTGGATTCAATTACGGAAATGAAATGCTGCATCATCCATTAGCCGAAAACTCACCCTGAATATATGGAATCTGATTTTATTGGTCGAAATACACTGATTTTTCTTTCAACACGAATTTAAAAAAATTTCATTTAAAAAATTAAAAGTTGTATGCACACTCTAAACACACTGTGTAGTCATAAATCTGGTTCTATTAGCCGGAACACGTTGATTTTGCACGATGCTTTCAATTCTATTTGTTTTATGTGTTTTGATCCAATGAAAAACATATGAAAAAATAATATTGCTAGGAGCTTTCAATTTGATTGCGTTGTGTGTTTTGATCCAATCAAACTCTCACTTATAAAGCTTGAGTAAATTCTATAACGGAATTGGATGATTTAAAATTCAATTTTTGGAATTGAACTGTCTTTATTTATCGTCATAAAATTTCAGCTTTGCGTAAATTTTAGGGTATTGAATGATTTAACATTTCATTTTCAGAACTGAAGGAGGCAGTCCTTTTTTTCTAGTCATGAAATTTCATATAATCTAGCCTCTAATATACTAAGTGCTCATTGACTTGGCCAATTCTAGCACTGGTTTTATGGTTTGATAATACCTTTGACTATGAAGTGTACCCTGCTTATATGTGTAGGAAGCTACTATGTAAAAACGAGTGATATTAACCAAAATCTTGACGTACACGATTATAATACAAGAAGCCGAGGAGATTATCGCTTGGTGAGACTCAATAGTAACTTATTCAAACAAAAAGATAATACTTTGGCCGATTCTCACTTATCAGGCACGGCAAAGCCAAGACATTGATGACGCCATGGAGCCAAGTGTGAATCAGTCTTCAAATTAACAGAAATTCAACATGATTTGACAAAATGAAAGAATTTACTTGCTTTGAGAGAAGGAGAAAATTTATTTGATTAGGTTGAAAAAACAAATTGATTTGATCTGATAATGAGAGCAAGTTGAAGTTACCATCACGCATGAATCGGTCTACACAGAATCTACATAATGGATTAATACCAGGAAACAGTTCACTTTCTTTGGGTCATTGCGTTGAGTGTGATAGCCTACCAGGCCCTCTAAAAGTTAGGCCACATTAATGTTTGAAGTTTGAATCTGCATCTAGGATGTCACGTCAACAACTGCCATTACACGCCTTACTAGGCCTAACAACTATGCTTGACAAAGTGAAAGTGTCGTATAATCTTGTCAAGTTAACTTCTACAGCTGAGATCGTTTGGGTGCATCCTATAAGTTGGACATTAACAGGCCAAGAATATCAATATTTTGCGTGTTTTTGAGACCCATATATGAGTAACACAGGCCTACCTCCATAATACACAACTTCAAAATATTATAACATGGTGACTGTGTTTTCCATAAGATTCAAGATATTGCAATCAAAATGACGATGTTGAAAATTCATTTTGTTTCCACTAATATGTAATATAAACTTAAAAAACACTTTTAAATGGAAATTGACTCACGTTATGGCGTGACGGCATCATGCCTTGAATCAGTGTACTGTGGGTCGTCTGATGATGCTCTAGGCAACAGAGCGAAACGGCCGTCACGCCATAACGTGAGTCAATTTCCATTTAAAAGTGTTTTTTAACTTTATATTACATATTAGTGGAAACAAGATGGATCTTCAACATCATAATATGTAATAAACTTAAAAAGTTAGTTAATTTCCACTTGAAAGTGTTTTTCAAGCAATCAAAATGTTCACGTTTTGCAGAACTATGCTCACAAATATTTGGACTCTGGTGAAAATTTATCAATAGAGACAGTTTTGGACCAAAAGCTTGTTGTTTCTTTACAATAAGCTGTATTTTGATTGTATGAATGAATATTACGGAGTTACAGAAAATCCTCTCAGCATTGAGTGAGGGATAGATAGATAGATAGATATAGATATAATCGTGCTTCATTCAATAATCGTTATTACATGGACAACAAACAAAAGAAATGAAAATACACACTACTACGGCTTGGTCCTAGACCGTCAGCCGTGAGTGTTCTTTGCTCTTCCATAACTATCACTCCATGTATATAATATTAGTATATATTATAATATACTGAGGATAGAGTTTAAGGGACAGGAAATTGTACAAGTGAAGTCATAATGGATGGTGTGAATAAAGTTGAGTCAGCTGAGTATCTCATATTTTTGACACGGCGCTTTGGATTTGATGTGAATAAAAGTTTAGTCAATCACATCTCCAGTCTATTGGACTCCAGTCGACTCCACAAATCAACAGTTGACTCCAGTCATTCCACAGAGTCTACTCACTCAACTTACTCATCTCTATTCACACAACCCATGTCTGAGTACAGCGTTACAGTGATGAATAATAAATAAATAATACCGTACTTGAAACAATTGGGATTGTGAGGCCACGATCTATGAAAGGTTGACGAAAGGAGAGTAAAACAGTATGCGAACGTAATCGTTGGAGGGATAAGGAAGAGAGGACCTGTATCATGAGCAAATCAGAAGATTGATTGATGGATTAATTGAAGATTGGTTGATTGATTAATTGCCTCTATTGAAGGTGGAGCTAGGACTCTCTCTAGCCCTAGTGATTGGGAGAGGAGAGAGGCAAGAGAAGATCCTGGGGCATAATATGAGAAGACTGGTAGCGGATCGAGATAACTGGATATCCGAGTCTTCCCCGACGCTGTGAGGTACACCGAGGTGAAAAAAAATAGGAGGAGGCAGACAAATTTGCTGTCATTACAGCAATAGATGTCTTCAAAATCCTTAAAAAATATCATAAATTTTTCATATCTGAGGCCTCCAAGTTATTCTTTGGAATATAGTCCTATGAAAAAATACAAGTTCTAAAGTTGAGAATGGCACAAGTTGGAATTACCACCAGGTAATTTTTTGCATCAAAGTCAGCATGGATTGGAATTACCGCCAGGTAATTCTTAATGAGATCAGATAATATGTTCTATTACTTGAAGTAATTAGATGAATAATATCAATTATACATTAAAATATATTTTTAAGTACCAATAATGCATTAAAATTTTCTTTAAATAAAAATAATAACAAGCATTTTTTGGATTTTACTGGTTGGGAGACCCTAACGGGTAGTTTCACGTCGCAGTTTGAGCCATATTATGAATAACATGTTGGGCCTATACTTTTAGGTGGGTTCCAATCCATTGGGTAAGTTTATTAATGAATGAATCTACAATGAGACTACATTCTTTGTAGTGGCGAAGGTGGTATTGTGGAAGGTATCCATAATAAATAATAAGACGAAATTGTCACAACCACAATTATTATTAAAAACTATTGAGAAACTAGTTTCGGTTGTTATACCATTATCAATCTCAATCAAACTCTGTGTTTATGACAATTTCGTGTTATTATTCAATATCTGAGACTACATTGGCTAGCCTATTGTCGAATCTCATTAAAAAACATTGAATAGCATAACGTTGGGAATAATACAGCAGTGGAGAGTTAATGTTTATAATGTAGTATAATTCTGTACAATATAATTATAGTAAGACCCAGTATAATTTATAGTATAGTATAAAATAGTCTAATGTAGTATTATACAGTATAGTATGAAATAAAATTATGGTTGTTTTCAATGAACACAAAATAGAACCATATACTTCAGATTTTCTGGTGATGAAAATCGTAGAAAATTTATGACAATGAAAGTGTTGTCACGCAGACCGGTGGAAGAAAAGAATGCCTCCAGCGTGAAAGAGGAAAAAACAGAAAAGAAAAGGGAAGAGATGATGGAAAAGAGGGTACGAAGGAGGAGAAACTAGAGAAGGATATGAGAGGAAGGAAAAGGAGTAGAAAAAGAAGAAAGGAGGACGAAGAGGAAGAAGAATAAGAAGAAATAGGTGTAGAAAGAAGAAAGAAAAAAGGAAAAGCGACATCGAGCCTGCCAAACACGCCAAGATAAAAGTTATGCGTCGCAACTTTGTTGCTTACAATTCTCCTCCTCTGCGCTTTCCACCCCCCACCACCCACTTTTCCGATCCGCTGGCCCGGAAAATTGCCATTTTCTTATTTCACTCTGACTCCACAGCAGTAGTGTTGTACTTATAACTCGCGGAATTCACTTTGCTGTGCTCTTATAGAACAGATCGGCTGCAGAAATAACAAATAATAATGCGACGTGCGTTTGACATTCAGAGTGTGGAGGTGGTGTACGTTAGATCCTTTGAAATAAACAGCTATTTGCTGTTATCTGTCGACGAAACTGTGAAGCTGGAGAGTGAGGGGTTGAAGGAAAAGAGGAAGGAAGAACGAGGAGAAAAAAAGAAAAAGTTAGAATAAAGATAAAATTACTTTATTTACGTAAATTTACAAAATTACATTGCGAGTGATTAAAAAGCATATTAAAGTCAACAGTGTTTGTATATGAGAAAACGTTCGGATATCAACAATGAGATTTTATGTGAAGAATCACGTGATAAGGGCGAAGTCTGGACAAAAATTCGTTCATTCAAACTTAACCTTGATAATTTTGAACTGACAAAATATATAAATAGTAATAGTGAGATAAAATTTAAAGGCTAATAATTGAAAAAGTGATTGATTATAATGAAATGTTTTCCTACAACTGCTCGTAAAGTAGTTCTTTACGTACTGAAAACTAATTGTAAAATACCTCTTTACTGCTCCGCAAGCGGTAAAGTACTTTATGCTCGCCAGCTGTTTTCTTTACGCTTCTGTTTTGATTTTGATGCCTTCTCATTGGTGGATCACGGAATCCGTGGAATTCACATAACCTCAACAATGGCGAACGCTAACCAAGTCAGCGCATGGTCTGTGATGTTACAAACTGCAAGCTTGTGTTGGAATCCAGAACTGCAGTTTTAGGAAATAGCTATTTGTTAAATAGCGTTTTTCTGCATCGAGACAAACAGTTTGTTAAGCTTCTTTATCGCTCTCGTAAAATTAATGCGAATGTGAATGTTTTGGCTCGAGCGATAAAGTCGCGCTTCACGCTCTTAATACATAATTAACTTTTTTTTTCAATATTTTTGCTGAACAATACAGATGGGATACTATTTACAAAATGAAAGATGAAGGTTTTCATGCAGTTGCTCTATTGTCGGAACGATGCAGTCATTCTCTCCAGAATATACCTCCACAATGACGTGGTGAAGCCTCTTCTTGAGAGGAGGGAGAAGAAGAAGAAAAAGAGGGAAATTGGAAGAAGAAGAGGGAAATTGGAAGAAGAAGAGAAGGGGGAGAAAAATGAAGAGAAAGAGAAGAAGAAAAACATTAAGGAAAAGAGGGAGAATAAGGACAGGAAGGAGGAGAAGAAGAGAGAAAGGAGAAAATAAAAAAAAGAAGAGGGTGAACAAGAAGAGGAACAAAATGGAGGAGAACAACAAGGAGGTGGAGGAGAACAAAAAAAGGAGGGGAATATGGAGAGAAAAAAGAGAGGAAGAAGAAGAAAAAGAAGAAGACGAAGATGGAGTAGATGTAAGAGGAGGAGGAGGAGGACGATGAGAAGGTAAAGGTGGAAGAGGCGGTTGAACAGTAGGAAGGAGAATAGTAGGAGATGGAGGAGGTAGTTAAGATGGTGGTGGAGGAAGAAGGGGGTAGGTGTAGGAGGAGGATGAGGAAGTGAAGGAGAATAAGTGGTGGAGAAGAAACAAGGAGTGCAGGAGGTGGTGGTGGAGGTGAAGGCGGAGGAGTAGGAGATGATGGAGTAGGAGGAGGTGAAGAAGGAGGAGGAGGAGAGAGAGGAAGAGGAGTAGGAGGAAGAGGAGGAGAAGGAGAAGAAGAATGAGAAGGAGGAGAAGGATGTGGGAAAGGAGGAGGAAAGAAAGGAAGAATACAGAAGATGGATAAAGAGAAGAAAAGACATAAGAAAAGAGACTATTAAATTTAAATTTTTAGATAGGTTGTTGAACATTTCAAAAATCCAGATTCAATTAATCGGATAACTTGCTGTTACTAAGTAAATTCGTATGGCTTTTCGTGGTGGGGAGACTCTTACAGGTAGTTCCACCTCGCCGTTTTTTAACGACTGCTTTTTTTTATATGCAACCGGGACCGACGGCTTAACGTGTCCTCCGAAACACGGGAGTGGCTCAAGAAAAATATCTTGTACTCAACTGGGATCGAACCCAGGACCTTTGGCTTATCAGACCAGCGATAAGCCAACTCGGCTACGCCGACTCCAACTGCTGTTACTATATATTATTCATGTAGAGACCCTCACCAGGTAACCACCCTCCATTCTCTTATACAATCGCTCCATTTTCTCCATTCTAGCTTTCTCTCTTTCTTTCATTCTCTCTTTTTCCCTCATCTCCCCATTCCTCTCTTATTCTCTCATTTCCTCATTCCTCTCATTTCATTATTTCTCCCTCTTTCTGTGATTCTCTCATTTCATCAGTTTTCTCTCAAAATCTCACATTCCCTCAAATCCTCTCATCACCTTATTCCTCTTTGATTCCTTCATTCCCTCATTCCTCGATCCTAATCTCATTTCTCTTTCATTCCCTCTTTCCACTGGTTAAGTGTCAAGAATGGACGAATCCTTGTCCAAACTTCGCCATTTCATGTAATTGCATCACTTAGATTGTCATTACTGTAATTAATATCATACAAATGAGATCATTGTAATAATTCTTTGCACTATAGAAATAGTATTTTCTGAGTTCACTACTGTATATATCTATGTGATGTTGATAGCTTTGATTTTAACCATTCATATTCAAATTTGTAAATTTACATGAATAAAGAAATATAATCTAATCTAATCTAATGCTTCATTTCTCTTTATATCTCTCATTCCCGTATAAATCTCCCTCACTCTCTTCCCCACTAATCCTCCATCCTCGTCATCGTCGTTACATTTGTACGTGTGCTGTCACCTTGGTTACGTGTTGCAATCACTCGTAAACTGCGAATAGCAGAACAACAACAACAACAACTACAAATGGCTGTTTGCTACTAGTGTTCAACTCCACCTTCCCCGCCACTTGGTGATTTAAATGCATGTCACCGCTTCTTGTGACCTTACAAATAGGATTCTTCCACTTTTTAAATCGCTCCTCAACTCTTCTATCTCCCTCTAAAAGATCACAACTGTATCAAATCAAAGCAAGAAAATTCGCATAAAACAAATAAAAATTCCAGCATTATGGAGGATGAATATAGAGAGTAATAATTACTACTACTACTATTATTATTATTATTATCATTATTAGTAATAACTACTACTACTACTATTATTATTATTATTAGTTTTATGATTTTTTCAATCCCCTTATCATTGCAATTGGTCCGAAAAAGTTATCATTTTTTAGTTTCAAAAATAATAAATTATTTGTACCAATCGCGATGATGATAACGGCGATATCCTTTTATTGTATAGATGTAAAGCACCTTAGCCGATTCTCACTGTAGGTGACTCTTCAGACATCAACGTTTTGCTTCGGAGCCCACCTAAAATAGGGGGTCCACCATGTTTCCCATAACATGACTTTACTTTAACGGCGAGGCGGTAAGAGTCTCCCCACCTATAAAAGCCATACGCTTATTACTATTATTATTATTATTATTATTATCATTATTATTATTATTATTATTATTATTATTATTATTATTATTATTATTATTATTATTATTATTATTATTATTATTATTATTATTATTATTATAAATTATCTGTATTTTCTTTGAAATTATCTATAGAGACAGGAATTGTTCTCTGTAGCACCGAAGGTGGTATTGTGGTACCATGTCTCAAAAATGTTCCCTTAATTTTTTTATTCGTTTTTTCATATTTTTTGAAAATATTTCAAGTTGATGAAATTGCAGTCCAACTAGTCTTATTTTCTCTTGAATGTTATTCATAATATTGGCCCTATATTTTTATTATTTGGCCTTATATTGATTGCCAAATTCTCTTTCGATTATTATTATTATATTATTATTATTATCATTATGATTATCATTATTATTATTATAAATTATCAGTATTTTCTTATAAAAAATATCTATAGAGACAGGAATCGTTCTCTGTAGTAGCGAAGGTGATATTGTGGCCATGTCTCAAAAACGTTCCTATAATTTTTTTATATTAGTTTTTTGATAATTTTTGAAAATATTTCAAGTTGATGAAATTGCAGTCCAACTAGCATTATTTTCTCTTAAATACTTTTCATATTATTGACCCTATATTTTCATTATTTGGCCATATACTATTTGCCATATTCTCTATCGATTCAATCAACATTGAGCAAAATGTTGTGGCTCAGCACATTCATAAGAATGAGTCCAACATAAATATACATAAATGTTTGTAACGGTGACCGATTAGATTGGCCAGCAAAAAAGACTCTGTTCTCTGCTGAAAATCACTTCCCGGTGGTTTGGAACCCACTTAAAACTGTAGGTCCAACTCATAAATCACCATCATCCAACTCATTACTCACGCACAGGTCTCAGACCTATGTGGGCTTCATCCTAAAAAAAAATACAAGAGGTATGGTTCATGAATACAACACCCGCCAAAGACACCAACTTGATACTCAGCACACAAGGTTGACAAAAACACAAAACGTCTTACAGGTTATTGGAACTAAAATTTATAATAAGTTGCCAATATCACTGACAAGTCTTCCCGCCTCTCTGTTTAAGAGGTGCCTTCTTGAAACCTTGTGTGTCATTCCTTTTTACTCCTTGGAAGAGTTTTTTACTCATACATTTAAAAAATATTTAATAACCATTTTGACGTTGCCGATGACCGTGGTGTCCGATGGCAAAAAAATATATATCTATAATAGAAAGCTAATTTAAAAAGCAACTCGCCTCCTTTTCTATTAAAGATTCAATTGACGTTGAAGAAAATAGATCACTAATAACAATTTATACACATATCAAACACGTTCCTATCCACAAGAAAGAGAAAGAAGAGGAGGAAGAAAAGGAGGTGAAAGCGAGGAGGTAGAGAAGAAAAAAAGGAGAAAAAAGAGAAGAAAAAGTGAGGAGCAGAAGAATGACGTTGAGGTAGACTCCCTATTTAAATTTAAAACAAGATATAAGAGCATAAGTAGCACATATTTTTACATAGTTAACATGCAGAACTATTTAAAATAAATAATAAATTTTAACTTTTCTTTCCCACTCGAGGCAGAATAAGTTTTCGGACAGGATGCCCATCATCAGTGCCTGATTGATTTCACAGGTCTCATGTCAGCTTTATTATTCAAACATAAAATCGAACAGGTACTAAGGATGGGCATCCTGCCCGAAAACATGATCTCCCTCGAGTAAGAAAGAAAATTTATAATTTCTTATTTTTTATTTTAAACAATTTTGCATGTAGTATATGTAAAAATATCTACTATTCTACTTGCATTTCATGGGTGAATAAAAGGATGGGCATTCCGCGAAAAAGCATGTTCTGCTTGAAGTGAGAAAGAAAGTTTTATATTTCTTATTTATTTTGAACAATTCTGCATGTCGTCTATGTGAAAATATCTACTATTCTACTCGCAGTTCATGAGTCAACAAATACTAAGCAAAAATAGATTGTTTCACAGAACTAGTTCTGAGACAAGGTTCAACTTATATAGATCTAAATCACCCAGAAGGAGGAATTATGTCCAGATGAATGGTTATTTACTATGTGAATAGCTCTTCTGAGGGTTCGTAATACATTTCAACCACATCAGCTGATGGCTCCTCCGAGGAACATTATCCTGGCTTGTCTCAGCAATTCCTCATTTCTTCCATATGAACTATGTATGGAGTCTCTTGCAGCACGGTTATCTCTTCTTCTGTAGGATAAATTGGTGAGGTGAATCATGATGGGAAAAGCTGAATCAGCAGTTTTTCTTCAAGGAAAGTCACGTAGGACATTGTTGGAATTTGTTATGATTTACAGTAACAAAAATGAGAGTTTACTATGTTTGAAAATTTTAGAATCGGGAAGTTATTCAAGGACATTGTTTGAATTTATTATTTACGAAAACAAAAATGAGAGCTTGAAAATATAAGAATCGGGAAGTTATCCAATGACATTGTATGAATTTGTTATTATTCACGAAAACAAAAATGAGAATTTACTATATTTGAAAGTTTCAGAATTGAGAGGTTATTCAAGCTGTTTAGTGACTCAACAGAGTCCACTCACTCATGGTACTCAACGTACTCAACTATTTAAACTATCCATTGATATTATTTATATTCTTTTTTTCTTGTATATTACGTCTTGGAGACTCCAGTTGGGGGGTGCAAGACAAGTCAGATTAACAATTATACAATCTTATACATTAATTGACATAATTACTATATCAATTAGTTGCGGTGAGGTTTAATTTTGATGTCAAAGGAACTCTTGTACAATAATAATAACACGGAAAAACCAATAATAACCTGAAGAAAACATGATTTACTTGCATTTTGGAGTGAAATTTCCAGTGAAACTTGGACCTGAAACCAAGGCTTTAGACACTGAGCATTATTCTTGATTATTGAAATTTCATGAAAAAGTTTTTTTTTGAGGTTTGAGACCTGTGCGTGGGTAATGAGTTGGATGATGGTGATTGATGAGTTGGACCCACAGTTTTAGGTGGGTTCTGAACCACCGGTAAGTGATTTTACAGCAGAGAACAGTGTATTTTTTGCTGGCCAATCTAATCGGTCACCGTTACAAACAGGACCTACGAGAACGCAGCTATCTCTATCTGATTGAACATATACCTGCTACGGCTCGCGGCTATCACTTCCCCAATAAATTGTTTTTTCTAGTGAAATTTCCTTTCAAACTTGGACCTAAACCTTTATTTAGACACTCTGATAATATTGATCTCATCGAAATTCCATGAGGAGAGAAGTTTAGGAAATTGAACCGTTGTATCTTCATTGTATTTTAGACATGAATAAATAAATAATAACGAAAGAAATGGGAGAAAATATTCAATTGTTGAAAATATGAAACATATTTTGTCAATAAATTCAATAAACAGAGAACACAATCATGTACTGTAGTTTTCATATAACTTGGCAGCAGTATGCTGGGTTCAGATGTATGCTGTCCCATCTGCTACACGCTGCCAAGTTATATGAATACTACAGTATGTATATCAAATAGAATAGAATAATAATTTATTTCTGCAACACAACAGTATACAATAAATAATTAGTATCATAGCCGATTTCGACCGTAGGTGACTTTTCAGACCTCAGCATTACGTTTTGATCCAAAGAGCGTACGTCCTACCATAGACCAACTATTACTTTATTCTACTACCGGTACTTTATCTATGGTATCATAGACCAACCATCAAGTTTATGGTTGATCTATGATAACACACAAATGAGGAATGAGGTAGGTTGCAATTACTTCCCTCACTGAGCTAACAGAGTGCAATTTATGCTGACACATGATCATAAAATATATTTCATGTTGAATATTTATTTATCTATTTATTACAAAACGCAATCAAGTAAAGATACAACAGGCACAGCCCACTACTGCTTTCTTTACAAATTTTCAATTGAAACAACGAAATTTTAGGTTATAAGTGAGTGTATATATCATTATAATATAATTTATTTTGAGCAGAGTAAATTTTTGATGATAATTACAGGTCTCCTCTGTAAAGTAGTGTGGTAACATGGATATAATAGGAATATGAACCAAGTTCCATTGAAAAGTTAAATAATATTAGCTTACAGTTCAATTCTGGGAGCTTTTCCAGGGCTTTCAGAATTACTCCGAGAACTTTTTGCTTGATCATCAAAGTATAAAGTTAAGAAGATTGGGGTTTTCGAGATCTCACTCCGCTTTTAAAAGCACTTACAGCGTGATGTTTGAACCTTACACTTGGAAATTCTCTCTCTGATTTCCTAAAAAACGATAATTCGATACAAGTTTCACAAAAGCTTTGAAATTGCTTCTCTTTGATTTTTTCTCTCTTTGGTAAGGGATCGAATTCGAGCTCTAGTCCTTATAAATATAATATTCATTGATCTGTTATGTTTTCCTTGACGAAATACTTGATGGACAATCTAATATGAAAACTGTCATTGTATTTCTATTCAAATTATGATTGCTACTCACTTATACTGGAGGGATGCATTTTACTCCTAAGAGATGAAGCTTCTCTTTGGAAGTGAAAATCATCCATCCAGTATCTCCAGTATAAGTGAGTGAGAATCATTGAAAAAAAGGGTCAGTTTTTATATTAGATAATAAATTAATATTTAGAACCTCTCATACATAATTTATTATTATTTTATCGACTATTATTCTTCATCACCAGTTGAAAAGCTGCGTCGATAAGCTGCGTTCTCGTAGGACCTGTTTGTAACGGTGACCGATTAGATTGGCCAGCAAAAAAGACACTGTTCTCTGCTGTAAAATAACTTCCCGGTGGTTCGGAACCCACCTAAAACTGTAGGTCCAACTCATCAATCACCATCATCCAACTCATTACCCACGCACATGTCTAAGACCTATGTGGGCTTCATCCTCAAAAAAAGTCATTAAACGGTTTACAAACGAAGTCTCATTAGAATTTGAAACATTGAAAGTCTGCACCTCAAAAATTGCAGCAACACATAATTAATACGAATAGTTTTGTCTCAGTACAACTAGCATAAAGCAATTTGATACTACCAGTTATGTTCATAACTATGAACATCATACTCTATGCTATACCACCACTTCATAGAACACTAATTAAGTACTGTAATAATGACTTGGATATAACCTGAAATTTGCATTTATTAGTTAAAAATTGGTAAAGAAAGCAGTAGTAGACTGTGCCTGTTGTATCTTTACTTGATAGTGTTTTTTGTAATCTCTATAAATATAAAAATGAATGTCTGTCTGTCTGTATGTATGTATGTATGTATGTTCCCTATAGACTTGAAAACTACTTGACAGATCGGCATGAAACTTTGGGAATATGTTGTGTGAATATTGGGGATGGTTTCTGACCATAAATTTTAATAGGGGAGCTAATAATTATTATTAATTAAACCATTTTATAGACCTAACCTACTGAACTTGCTGGCCAAACAGCTTAGAGGAACAGCTGATAGAAGTCAACAGTTTTTAATCATATGGCAGGCCCCTTAGCGGCGTTATTTACGCTGTCTTTGAACAGCAAAAGACTTTGCACTTTGCATGTAGGCTACCATACAGTCAGAGCCTTGCAATATGTAGGAAACATACGACTGGGTATGATGAAATGTAATTATGCCAGGTTGAGGACATCTGTTAACCAATGCAGCTAGAAATTTGATATGCTGCCTCAGCAGGAGGTGGCAAATAATAAAATAAAAAACCTAGCTTCTACCCTTATAGTCGTTTAAATTTGAAATGTTTCTTCATTAAGCGGTGGTGATTAATAAAACAACGAAGGACCGGAAAATGGAAGATGGATGAGAAAAAGTAAATAAATAAATTCATCATTTATTTGATGAATAATTTCTGTTTTTTATTATTGGAGATTTATTGATATTAAAAGCTGCTAAAAATGCATGAGAACCCTTCATTTTTCTCACTGTATCTCAAACGAGGGGTGATTTCTAGGCGGCGTCATAAACTTTGGCCTTTTCAAATATTGATTTTTACAGTTTCCGTCCTCAATAAAAGATTAAGGAATTAAAATCGAGTTGAAAACGCTCTTCAACTTTTTTCGAAAATGTCATCCCCTTATCTGTGAGTGTTGAGCGAGTGAGGTCTACTGTTCACAGAACTACTAGTAAAGTAATATGTAGAACCTCTCATACATAATTTGTTATTTTTTTGACTATTTTTCTTCATCCCCAGTTGAAAAACTCATTAAACGGTTTACAAACGAAGTCTTATTAGAATTTGAAATATTGAAAATCTGCACCTCAAAAATTGCAGCAACACATAATTAATACGAATAGTTTTGTCTCAGTACAACTAGCATGAAGCAATTTGCTACTACCTGTTATGTTCATAACTATGAACATCATACTCTATGCTATACCACTACTTCATAGAACGCTAATTAAGTACTGTAATAATGACTTGGATGTAACCTGAAATTTGTATTTATTAGTTGAAAATTTGTAAAGAGAGTAGTAGACTGTGCCTGTTGTATCTTTACTTGATAATGTTTTTTGTAATTAATAAATAAATAATTCATACTACCAAATTAGGCAGCTATTAAAAATTGTGGTACTGCCAGATATGAGAGCATACCAATAGCTGAGACTAGGGAATCACCATCCTCAATCCGTGTTTCGGAGGACACGTTAAGCCGCCGGTCCCGGTTGCATATAAAAAAGCAGTCGTTAAAAAAACGGCGAGGTGGAACTACCCGTAAGGGTCTCCCCACCACGAAAAGCCATACGAATTTACTTTACTTTACCATCCTCAATGCACAAATTGACAACACTGCTCATACCATGTTGCCTAGTCTACAAGTCTGACAAGGCTAGCAGTCATATATGGTAGTATGTCGCTGCAGTCAGTTGTCTTTTTTTTCTTTTTTGTCAGTTTTCTTTTTTTTCTTTGAGCCTTCTTGTTTCGTGGCGTGAAGTATAGATAGAGCTGTGAGCTTAGAATGTTACAGTGACTATATAGAGTGAAAAGAGAGATTAATATCAGCAATTCCCTAGAGGAATTAGTGGATTTCAGATTGATATTGCAGAACTTCATAATAAAAATGAAAACGGTCAATTTTTTGTCAATTCCACTCATCTGATAATACCGAATAACAGCATTGAAAATATATTTTCAAATGGGCTTCTCTCGCTTCCTTAAATAGCTGCATGGTCATTTAGGACCGTATTAATTATCAACGTTTCTTCAGAGTCTCTTGACTCGAAGAGCTCTTGAAATGCATTTGTCATAATTCAGTGGCGGTTAGAAGTTAGTTGTTGTAAGATAGTTTATCCCACCTTATCTGCAATTTGTTGAATTTACCATAACAAGTTAGTATGAGTTATTGTCAATCGTAAAGAGTACTTAACAATACACCATGAATCAAAAAACTTTTTCAAAAAATTTTCAACATGTTAATAAAATTAATTGATGCCAGTAATCTTACCTTACTAAAAAATAAAATCCTGTCTTCAAAATGAAAACAAACTGCTCACATAGTTCATGTTCATATTATATTACTATAAAATTATATGATTAAAGCACAAACGCATCACGCTCAAGGCTGAGGCCGAAATGTGAAACTTATTGCAAGTTGAAAGAAGCAATTATCACAAATTAATGTTGTACTTGTAAACATAACATAACCTACGACGCCTTCGACTCACGTTGAATTTCACCCATTTGAAACGAATCGACCAATTGACAATCGATCATCATCAAATCGACGACAAAACAAATCGATAATCGACATCGACTGCACGTGACCAGCTATACTTGCAAGCCCAATGCAACTTACTTACTTTCCGTGTCCGGACATTTTACATAGATATGGCCCAATTTATATACACTTATTCCAAAACTTTGCAGCGTAAACCGCCTTGTCATTTCCTAAAAACAAGTCCTCCTTGAGGCAAGTGAGCCCTAAATTCTCACAGACAAGGAGGTGCTCAGGGGTCTGTGGGAGGCCACAGTCGCAATTCTCGTCATCTGAGTACCCCCATCTCTTCATGTTGGCTCTGCATGCTGAAACTCCAGTCCTTAGCCTATTGAGCGTCCTCCATTCCTCAAATGCCAAAGAATGCCCAGCCATCATCCTCTCTTTAGCCTTAAAGTGGGAGACAAGTGGAAGTTCTTCTTCCCATAGAGACAGTCTCCTTTTTTCAGCTGTTGTGTCCAGGGCTTCATGTCTCCTCAGAAAACTGCTTCTTGATTTTAATCTGTATTGAGCAACAGCCTGCCCATACATTGGGTGCCTCTGGTCAGTCTCTTGCTTCATTTTTTCCTTCTCTGCAAACACTTTCCTTCGTATTTTGGGTGGAGCTATTCCTGCAACTGCATAGATTTTATTGACAGAAGTGGGCCGAAGGCAGCCTGTCACAAGCCTGACTGACTCATTGAGGGCCACATCCACCTCTTTTGCGTGGCAGGAGGCTTCCCACACCGGCGCACAGTATTCTCCTGCAGAGAAGCAGAGTGCCAAGGCTGTTGTTCTCAGGACTTCGGGGTGGGCCCCCCAGGATGAGCCTGTAAGTTTACGGAGGATGTTGTTCCTAGCAGCTATTTTACCTTTGAGGCCTCTGCAGTGAGCCTTGAAACTGAGTGTCCTGTCAAGATTTACTCCCAAGTATTTTGGGCAGGCTGTGTGTTCAAGAGTTGTTCCCTTCCATTGGACATTCAGTTTTCTATTTGCCTCCATGTTCCTGAGGTGAAAAGCGCTGACTTGAGTCTTCTGAGGGTTTGCCTTGAGCCAATTTCTTTCAAAATACGTTTCCAGATTTTCCAGGGCTCCAGTAAGTCTCCTTTCCACCATCTCAAAAGATTCATCCTGGGCGGCAATTGCAGTGTCGTCAGCATAAATGAAGCTTCGAGTGTCCCCATAAATTGGTTGGTCATTTGTATACATATTGTATAACATTGGGGAGAGCACACTACCTTGAGGTAGCCCATTTTTTTGTATTCTCCACCGGCTATTTTTGCCTTGAAGGGTTACATAGAATCTTCTATTCTGGAGGATTGCTTGGATGATTCTTGTCAGGTGATAGTCTTTTGTAAGTCCATAGATCTTGGAAACCAACTTTTTATGGTTGACAGTGTCATAGGCGGCCGAAAGGTCAATGAATGCTACCCCTGTCACAAGCTTACACACATGACCAGCTATACTTGCAAGCCCAATGCAACTGTACGACGCGAATAGGAGACTGCTGTCAAGCCTTTCCTCGCATGCAATCCCTGTACGGAAGCCCGTGTTACAATAGCAATCAACAACTTTGTTATAACCTACCGCGGTTTACTTTTATGATTACATTATTATTTAAATTTCCTATTAACTTATCTGATAAACATAAGAATTTCTTCAAATAACCCAACATTATTGTTTCTTGAGATAATGTATTATAATTATAAAATTATAATACTACTACAATAAATAAAGATTGGTTGTTGTGCAACACTGCAACAATTACAGAAGAACACTTATAGTATCGATTGTGTTCTTATAATTATATCGATGGTAATTTAGCCTGGAAATGTGGCATGCAGTAGCGACTACAGTGGCTCTGTCTAATAAGGGCCTTTTAGGACCTACATGGTTGCATTAACTTGCAATAAATGCGAGTAAATAATGACAAATCTCTGCGGTTTCAACTGAAACATCAATATCAATTATTGAGGAGTTATTTTATTTAATGATTTAAAAATGTGAAATAATATTTTATCTGTGATGTTGTTTTCAATGACGAAATACTTAAAGAAAAATCTAATATTCACTTTTATATATATATATTTTTTTTTTTTTGAGAATGAAGCCCACATAGGTCTGCGACTTGTGCGTGGGTAATGAGTTGGATGATGGTGATTGATGAGTTGGAACTACAGTTTTAGGTGGGTTCCGAACCACCGGGAAGTGATTTTACAGCAGAGAACAGTGTCAGTGAGGGATGCATTTCACTTCTGAAAAGCGGCTGACGAAGCTTCTTTTCATAAGTGAAACGCATCCCTCAAGCATCTCCAATATAAGTGAGTAAAACAATATATAAAATTGAAATACAGTGTCAGTTTTAATATTAGATTGATATTTCACATTTCCTAGCCATGAAATTATCATCTAGTTCTTTTTTATCAATAGCTTCTATCTCGAATTATTGATCTCTGCCTTTGATTCCTTGTATATTCATTTGCCAACTATTTCTTGTATTTCTGAGTGTTCTATGATAACTGTATGACGAAGTCCATGCAATTCTCCATTATTTTTTGACCGATGAAATATATTCTCATTCATATTATTCATTTCAAGTTGAACTCTTCAATAAATCCAAATTTCTAGTATATAAACTAACCTTATTGTTTTGTACAATACATCGAATAATTCAAAATTTGTGAAGAGAGCAGTTTGGACTTAAGTCTGTTGCATCTTCACATTCATTGTAATTTTGTTCGAATGAATATTTTTTTCTGAGGATGAAGCCCACATAGGTCTGAGACCTGTGCGTGGGTAATGAGTTGGATGATGATGATTGATGAGTCGGACCTACATTTTTAGATGGGTTCCGAACCACCGGGAAGTGATTTTACAGCAGAGAACAGGGTCTTTTTTGCTGTCCAATCTAATCGGTCACCGTTACAAACAGGACCTACGAGAGCGCAGCTTATTTATCTGATTGAACAGATACCTGCTACGGCTCGCGGCTATCACTTCCCTATATTCTAATTCAT
Organism: Conomelus anceps; assembly: GCA_948455865.1. Classification (NCBI taxonomy): domain Eukaryota; kingdom Metazoa; phylum Arthropoda; class Insecta; order Hemiptera; family Delphacidae; genus Conomelus; species Conomelus anceps. Next base: position 1,845,725 of record OX418221.1, read on the forward strand.
AACATAATATACTTTGATGTCTGGATTTCCAGAGGAAACCAGGGTTGAGAAAAAACATTACCTTCCGAATTCTATTTTTTAATAAGATATCATTTCAATACAAAAATATTCCATCAAATGAGCCTAGAAACTAAACATATTCATGATAAACTTTACAAATAAAATATCGTCAATTGTTTGAAGTTTCATAACGATAAATAACCATTTTGAACAGTAAAATAGTAACATATCATTTCATATATTCTCAGTTATTCGTGATAGTGTTGTATTTATAAAATAAGTACACTTGCTGGCAGCTCAGAGTTTCAAAGATCCGCTCTTCTTTCCTTAGTTTGAGCTCGACATTGTCAGTTAGTTGAAAATCTGTGAACAGAAATCAGAGAAAAATCAGGAACCTTTATTAAAAAGATGTTACAGTTTTTATTGAATTTTCAAATGTTAACAACAAAAATGAATTTCAAAGATTTGGAAATCATAGTAAATTCATAAATTTGTTTGTACAATGAACGGGAAACAGAGAATGAAATAGAAATGGCGGGCCGCTTAGCGCAGTTGGTTGGGGCGTCGCAACTTTAGCTTGCTGTCGTTTAAGCGGTCGTGGGTTCGAATCCCGCTCCACCGTCAGGCATTTATGTGTAATCATTCACCTCATTACCCAAGCACAAGTCTCGGACTTCAGCAATAAAAAAAAAGGGGGAAAAATAGTAATAAAATGAGATTTGAGATAGAAATGGGATGGTTTCCTATTGATTGTAAACGCCATATCAAGGGAATTGGAATGCCTTCTTTGTGTAATTTAGGTTGAGAATTTGAGAGACCTGCGAAGAAACTGTAGAAGAAATTCGAGAGTCAATTTTCTTTATTTAATGCGGGAGATGCCCATATGAGTCTGGAGACTTGTGCGTGGGAAATGAGGTGAGTGGTAGAATGAGAGAAACATCCATGGCTGAATGAGATTCGAACCAAAGGCTGCATGAAACGAAGCCAGCCAGAGCCTTATCTTATCACAGACAAGCACTCCAACCAACTGCCCTACCAGAGCCGCCATGATGTTACAGTTTCTATTAAATTGCCCAATGTTAACAAGGAGGTGTTTGGAAATTGATATCGATTGGAAATCGTGAAAAATTTGTTTCTACAATGAACGGGAAACAGAGAATAAAATAGAAAATAGAAATAAAAAGAGATTTGAAATAGAAATGGAATAATTTTCGATTGGTTATGAACGCCATATCAAGAAATTCTTTGCGTAATTCAGGTTGAGAATAATAATAATAATAGTATTTTTTTGGGAGGATGAAGCCCACGTAGGTCCGAGACCTGTGCGTGGGTAATGAGTTGGATGATGGTGATTGATGAGTTGGACCTTAATTTTTAGGTGGATTCCGAACCAACAGGAAGTGATTCTACAGCAGAGAATAGTTTCTTTTTTGCTGGCCAATCTAATAGGTCTCTCTTACAAAGAGTGTCAGGAGAACGCAGCTTATCTCTATCTGATTGAATGGACACCTGCTACGGCTCACGGCTATCACTTCCTTCGATGATGATGTTAATAATAATAACAGTAATAATGATATAATTCATTTCAATCAGCAAAAATTACAGCAAACACCATTTTACATATTTTGAAAGAAAAAATGAACTTTTACTAGTAGTGTGGCCATTAATACATTCATAAGCAAATCAATTAATTAATACCTCTATTGAGTATGAATTATCACAAGCAATAAAATATTGTGAAAAATAGTTCAGCTCAGTTCAGTTTCTTTATATTTAACAATTTTAAAGACCTGTGTAGAAACTGCAGAAGAAATTTAAGAGTAAATTCATCAGGCGATATAAAATATAAAAAGAATTTTCCACTTTTAACAGTGCTAAACTTGCTGGAATTTGAATATTAATTGTCTAGAATAGAATGAATGCTACTGTTATTGCTACTATTATTGCTACTAGGGTTTAATACTCAAGTTTTTGAAAATATAATTAAAATTCCAGTAGCTTGTTTATTCGGTACAGTAATGATAGCTTGATAGAGACGACATGCCTCTCGCCAAAGATTTATTGCATTCTTCTCCAGCAGAAGAAAAGAGGCGACACTAGCTAAAGTAGTGATAAAGGATGAAATGGGAATTTTTTTTGACACATTTCGAATCATAAATTGAATTTCCTTTGATAGCCATTGAGGAGTCTCGTTCCTGTATATACTCAAATAAAAATATACGTTCGGATACAGTCATAACATTTAATTTCATAATCCAAGCCTTAGAAGTACTAAAAATGTGTTCGTTATGAATAGATAATACAGTAATTAAAGCCGCGTTTCCACCAACCGAACATGTCTGCCGAATATTGTTGGCGAATACAAAAGACGGACGATATGGGTCACCGAACATGTTCGTGAGTTCAATTATAATGTTCGGCCTGTGAGCGAACAGTGACGACCAACAACAGGTTCTTGCCACTACTCCCACCACACCGATCATAATGTTCGAGAAGGCGTCCACACCAAACCAACACCAAACAATGTTCGGCGACATCAGATAATTCCAGCGAACACTGTTCGCCGAGCTTGATCGGTTGGTGGAGACGCGGCTTTAGAATAGCTCATTAATTATACAGTACGTTCATTAAGTCGCGCACATCAAAAAAGTTGTGGAGTAATGTATTTTATTTGGTATTATTTATTTATCATTTTTATAAATTTTATAAACATATATACTTATATACTAACAAATAATATACTTATTTCCAACATTTTATGTTTAATGACTTGAGTTCGAAATGGCTGCCTTGTTCATTAATACATGCATGAATTCGTTTTACCACGTTTGTTGACACTTTACGGAATACGCCCACACTAATATTGTTTTTCTCCTTGTAATGTTCATTTTCAGTTCATTCAGTGTATGAGGCCTATTTTTATAACCCCTTCCTTTAAGATAACCCCTACAGGAAAAACTCTGGAGGCGTTAAATACTGGTAAAATACTATTCAAGAAGGAACACTCGTGGCTCTTGGGAAAATGACATGTTTACCTTATCATAGTCTGAACAATACTGCAGACCTGTTGTAACCTGTACTCACAATAATGAGCTTTACATCTGTTGGTTATATTACCAGTGGTGCTATCTTGCGGTAGCCACTAGAGCTAATATAAACAACCTACTATTTACAGACTTGTTTATTTGGATATGCGCGACTTAATAAACGCACTGTAGTATACAAGCTCACAATTAGTATTCATAAGCTATTCATTGGAATATAAAATAGATAATTGAATAAATAAATAAGTAATGATACCAGGTAACTGAACTCACCTTGAAAATCAACTTCCACATAATATCCTCCAGTAGGAGGATTTATGATTCCCACTTCAATAATAATTGTTTATTTTAGTCCAAAGTTTTCACACATTTCGAGTTGTTTTGGCAAGATAATTGGACTCTTGTTCATATATCATCTGCGAAAAGACAAGTAACACTATCAAATTGCCACTCATGTAATTGGAAAACTTTAATCAATTAAAATTATTCAAACAGTTTGAGTACGGAAGAAGAAAGTAAGGGAGGAAAGATAATTGAGGAAGGAAGGAGGGAGTGAGGGAGAAAACATTTAAAATTTTCAAAACCTGATTCAGGAGACCTCCAACCGAGTCTGAGGAAGCATTACAACAATGCTAAATAGCTATCACACGAATAGTAATTGTCAAACTTACCAGTAAAGCATTATCAACAATATTACCCACTTTTAAAAAACTAATAGCTTGAGATTTGTGGATTGAAACTTTGTTTTGGAGAGGTCATAAAATTGAAAACTCTTCCATGAGCTATTATCATTGGATTCTATGGAATTAGATCATCTTTAATAGCGTAAAATTGTGATTTTCTATAACATGACATATTGAAGTGAATTTCAGTAAATTTGAAGTATCCAAATCCAAAACAAATTTGGATCAATATAAACTATTTTTTAGATCGGTGAATAATATTTTGGCACAGGTTGTCTATGATTGTGTACTTGATTGCTAAGATTTTTTTTTTATTATTCTGGCTCTCAACGTCATTCGTTCTGAAAGACCGGGTATTGACAGCTTGACAATATGAATCCATTTTCTATTTAAAGTCGAATGTTTTCATCTTCACTGGAAATTGTGAATTTTGTCATCACTGGGGATATTTGATGAATGAGAGACCTTTGGATTTCTCCAATCAACTATTTTTCAGAATAAAATAGAATGATTTTCTTTCTAGAATGGATTGAAATATAACTGAAATGCATGCTTACCAATCGTGCTGTTGTTTTAAGCAACATCCAGATGTCCCCTTGAAACTTCACGGGTGTTGTACTAAATCAGGTAATAGACAGATATGTAGCATCTGTTACGACTCTTTCACAACAGCATTCTCATGCTGGATATCCTCATTTCGTCATGACATTCTGGATCTGCGAATAAATTAAATATAAATTGAATTGAATATGAATTAAATATAAATATCAATGAATTAAAGGAAAATCTTTTGTAATAAAAACAATAAATTCAAAGAATTATTCAAATTTGGGAAAGAACGATGCATATCAAAAATATCAACAGAATATGCAGGGTAAGGGGGTGCTTCTATAGAGGAGCATCAGATCGATGGTAATCACCATCGCAAAATCAAAAACATTATGTTGTATGATGGTATTCACACTAACCTGACAATCAATCTGTCACTCCTTCTGTTACGGCAGTCTTTTTTCAGACTTTTACAATTTTTTTTGAAAAAAAATTTGATTCTGAGAACAGGATACTATTCATATTCTGGAGTTTCCATCATGAATAGATAAATATAGTTTATTAAATTTAATCTCGAGGGTAAAAGATTCAATCAAACGATGTGAGCATTAACTTATTAATACAGTGATCTTCCATCCATTTTTAAAGCCCTTCATAACGTGTCTCCCATTTTTCCAGGAATACAATGACATTTATCTGAAAATTGTGACCAATTTCAATCAATGTTTGATCAGTTGATCAAACCAGCAGTTATACTTCATCTATTAAATTAACAGAGAAGCTTCAAATCAACTATGGAGGGCACAATGCTTTCAACAGTTGTAGAGTATCAATTTTACAGTCCAATTCTCCAACTATACTAACAAACCAAGCAAAAAACACAGCTTGTACCTCCAGGTCTGATTGGAATAGGAATGAGAGTGTAGTTGATCGCAGTACACATTCAGACCTCAAAAACGGTTGACCTGAATGGAAGCTTCATTCATTAGTTGTACAAAGTTTTGTCGTATTCGTTTAAATATTTATTTGTGAAAAATCGAATTAAAATAAGAAATGTATGTTGGTTTTATCACTTCTAGGGTCACAGTTGTTTGTCAATAATGGATTTCACGAATACAGTTGTTAAATAGAAAAAATGTAGAATGTAGAGTTTATAAAAAATAAATCATTGATCTTCAAAATTTGTTAGTTTACAGATCACAGACTAAATCACTGACTTCTAAAAGCCTCACAAACTGTTCTATCCTGGAATACCAGTATATTATTATTATTATTATTATTAGTAGTAGTAGTAGTAGTAGAAATGTATAGACGCTTTTTTTCAACAATAAATTGCACAAATTGCTCTTCAATGGAGAAAGGTAGACTTACGTTTCATAAAAAAACCAAACTTGATTTTCAAAAAATATGGAATATTTCACTGTTATTGCCTTGTTTTACTTCATAGACTCCCGTGTTTCGGAGGACACGTTAAGCCGTCGGTCCCGGTTGCATATAAAAAAAAAGCAGTCGTTAAAAAAGCGGCGAGGTGGAACTACCCGTAAGGGTCTCCCCACCACGAAAAGCCATACGAATTTACTTTTTTTTACTTCATAGACTTCAGAGGGTCATCGCCAATCGTTCAATTCTTGATCAGGAGTGAAATTTTCCAGTAAAATAATAAGTATGAATACAAATTAATATCGAAACAAAATTTATACTGAATTTTCGTCTAAATTCCATAATTTACTATTTCATGCTACCATCAAGCGTTTAATTTTGGATTACAAGTGAACGTTTCCAGTAGAAATTGAAAATAAATCATTTTTTCAATTTCAATTCTCATTCACGTATTATACATAACAACATACACTCCAAAATTACATAAAAATGAATAGAAAAACCCGCATAGACTATAAATTGTCTGTGGACGGGAGCAGTTCTTAAAGTTATTTGTTGTGTTAGAATTGAAATTAACTACAACAGTATCTACTACTATAGAGGGAATTGAAATTAATATTTAAACATGATACATGAAACTTACTTGTATATTTTATAGCTTTCTATTTCGTGTTCGATTTCAGGAGGTTCAATTTCAAATGACGCTAAATATAGTTCTGCAACAGAAAAATTACATTCCCATTACAACTATTTGATGAGAAAAAATTCAAATCAGTTGTACTTGCTTACTTCCCTTCATTCAGTTAATTCCTACAAAGGTCCCACTCGCACTATACTCTGTTTTGTTTTGTTTGTATAATTATTCTTTCTGGTTACTCATAGAACATATAAGAGTCATCAAAAAATACCTTATCTCTCTTACAAGATAAAAAACTTGAACAAGAAAAATTCAACTCCTTGTCATAATATTAATAATATAACACATGACACATATAACACATAATATAAACACGTAATCTTCTAAATACTATAATAAACCCCAATATTTATCAGGTTTACTTGAATTTTACTTTGAAAACTTTCAGGTTCCCATAGTCTGTCAACCATAGTGGCAGCCTACTCATGAATTTCCCTTTAGGCTTTTCCCTTTACCCTTTTAGGCTTTCTCTCAAACAGAGCTGTCCTTCGAACACTACAAAACTGAGGTTATGAGCTCTTATAGTAAGTAGTGAGTAGTAGTAAGTAGTAAGTAGTATAGTAAGTAAGTAAGTAGTAGTAAGTATAGTAAGTAGTACAGAAGAAATATGAATATAGATATAAAATTATATTCAATAGTTATATATACTGTACTTGGACTAATACTACAGGAAATTCTTTAAATTTATATTAAAAAATAGTTTTTTTTTAAATTCTTTTAGGTCTTATTAGAGTTGTTTCATTTTATTTACTATTTTAATTTTGTTAATTCAATTTAAGTAGCTTAATTTGAAGCAGAACATTGAACATGTTTTAATACATCATTTGTCTTAAGTAATTTGAAAAGTAAACTTTTTAATTATTATTGAAAATAGCTTTTAAAGAATGGGATCCACCAATGCTACTTTGAATTATGATTCTTCATTTTATATAAATTCACAACTTTTGCATATGAGTGGTTATAAACAAAATTATAAACATCACATAGATACTGTAGTAAAATTAGATGATACTATTTTATTTTCATTCTATTTTATTTTTGAGGATGAAGCCCACATAGGTATGAGACCTGTGCGTGGGTAATGAGTAGGATGATGTTGATTTATGAGTTCTATAGTACTGGAAATTATGATCTTATTTGTACGATCTCAATGATATTTTTGTATTTACACACAGAAGCCTTTAAAATCAATTAGGAGCCTTGAAGACATACAATAAAAAACTTCAAGACTGTCAAAAAGAAAGATTCTCAGAGAGTCCCGGTAGTTCGGAACCCACCTAAAACTGTAGGTCCAAAACATCAATCACCATCATCAAATTCGTTACCCACGCCCAGGTCTCCGACCTATGTGGGCTTCAACCTCCGAAAAAAATTTATAAAATTCATATAATCTCTCTTCCTGCTCCATCAAGACATCAATATTATTACTGTGATAACTGTAATATAATATATCATTACTGTGATGAGAATCTATGTGATGCAATTAAATTAACTGGCGAAGTTTGGACAAAGATTTGTCCATTCTTGACCCTGAGTGGAAATGATAATATAAATGAAGAAAGAATGAAAGAAAGGCCGTGAAAGAGTGGAATAGGGACGGATTGTGTGTGATGTGGGGATGATAGAGTGAAAGAGAAGTTGAAAAGATAGAAGGGAAAGAGGGTGTGAGAGTGTCCAGTTGATGAGAAAGCTTTGATGAATGGACAGAAATGTGCGGACCACATAAACCGAACATTAGAACTCTTCACACTCGCGCATGCGCACACGTACACCCAGGCTCTTCGGTTTTGCCAACATTCAATCACTTTTCACTTCCACTTCTACTGATTGATGCTCCAATGACACTGGGATAGTATCACTATTTTGTTAATGAAGGAAACCAGCTCAGCATTGGTCACACAGTGAGCGTGGTGTTCATGTTCATTCACAAGTGCTTAGAGCTGTGCTTGAATGGGTGACCGTGCTTCAATGCCTTGAGCGTTATAGGCGTTATTATCACTTAGGTGGTTTGGAGCCCACCTGAAATGGTATGTTTTTCACAACATGGCTGAAAGGTCGAGGTGGAACTACCAATGAGGTGGTAAGGGTCTAACTACCAATATAAGGTAAGTAATAGCCGAGTGCTGTAGCAGGTATCTGTTCAATAAGAGATAAGCTACGAAACCCCTGGGCCATCTGTGTAAGGGTGACCGATTGGATTGGCCAGAAAAAACGACACTTTTCTCTGCTGTAGCATCACTTCCCGGTGGTTCTGAAACTGTAGGTCCAACTCATCAATCTCCATCATCTAATTCATTACCCACGCACAGGTCTCAGACCTATGTGGGCTTCATCCTCCGAAAAAAGCGACACGCTTATTAATATTATTGGCCTAAAATCACTAGTCGTATAGCCATAGATACAAGAGCCAGTATAGTTAAATAAACGAATTTAAAAAATGAATTATTCACTTTCAATTGAAATAAACTCAAATTTAGAATAGCTAAATCAAAGAATATAATCAGTAGGATCCAATAAATTAATTTTGATAGCCTTCTACAATATCCAACTTAATTCCAATTACAAAAATAATACCAAGTATTCTGTACAAGGATGTTCCCAGCTTTCTCTGGCTCATTTTTTGTATTCATGCACTTTATTACACATGCACTAGTCATGTAGGAACATCAGAAAATATAAAGATTCAACATACAAAGACCAAGACTATTCTCATCACAAATTTTGACTATGCTATGTTTTGAAGACTTTGAGGTTATCTTACACTAAAAGTTTATAATAAAACCAAGAATTTGAAAAAATTACTGTAAATCCAATCACACTTAATTCTGTCAACTCAAAAACAATTCATTTTGCATTTGTTCAGAATGTTATGCACCTGCATACATTCTTCCACTATCAACAATCAGACCCAACGTCCATTTTTAGTGGCTAAAATAAAATAATGTCCATATAAATTCCAATCATATGAATAAAAATAGATTACTGTAGTATTCATATAACTTGGCAGCGTGAAGAAGATGGGAGGAATTGCTACATCTGAACCAAACTGCTGCCAAGTTATATGGAAGCAACACTATTTTCATAGATTCATGTTCCCAAAATAGATAAATAACAATTAAACAACACTAAGTAAGCCATTTTGGGGAAGTAGGTCTACCGGCATTTGAAATTGCCCTAATGATTTTACTATTTATTGCCAATTAGACTTCGTTTGCAAAAGGCCTCTTAATCCTTCCTTCCCCTCCTTGACTATGCCTTTGATTATAGGACTCATTCATTTTGAAATCATATAAAAAGTAACGAACTCATTTATTTGTGATTTTCTCCATGACGAAATACTTGATGAACAATCTCATATCAAAATTGACACTGTATTTCTATTTAATATATTGTCTCCAAGGGCGGATCCAGGATTTTTGTAAGGGGGGGGCGCACCCTAAGATTTTTGTAAGGGGGGTCGGTATGGAATACCCTGTACAAAAAGGAGGTCCAGGGTACTCGCCAGAAATTTTTATAATATTTTAATGCTAGAAGTATCTTTGTAAGGGGGTTATGGAAAACCCCCCACGGGAGGGTGTCCAGGGGATATCCTCAGCAAAAAATGTAGAAAATGCCTAGAGATTATTTTTTTGAAGCACTCTAACACTAAAAAAATTGCTGTTAGTCTTGTACAAAAATGATTATTGAATTATAGCAAAATTAATTGAAAATTATCATGATCTGACACGTGTTCAGACCTGAAATCTTATTGAAAGTATGAAACAATAATCATTTATTGGCCTATTCAAGGGGATAGAGCCAGTAAGAAGGGATATAATATTTATATATATTTTTTTAATTTCCTCAGTGGTTTTCATTCGTACATGAACTGTTTGTACCGTACCATTGATGTCAATGACAATACGAACTTGCATTTTACACCAGCACTTAATTTTTGTAAGTAGCATCAGACGCGTTTAATGACCTGAGTCCTATTCTCAGTGAATAGAGAATAGAGACTGCTGTACAGAGTACACTACATAGAGTATACAGAGCGAAACGAATTAGGCCTATGTATTCTCTGTTTGCTGAAGATAGTACTCGGGTCTTGAGACGCGTGCGCTAGTACTCACAAAAATGTAAGTACGTTTAATGCAAGTTTATAATCGTAATTAACATCGCTATCTTTTAGGTATATTATTTATGTATTTGAGTAGTCAAGCATGAAGTTTAAGTATGTTTTAAAATAATAAGCACAAAACTCCAGGAGGCCACGTTGAAATAAATTTCATCTAGCTCTTGTATCATTGTCAATGGGTGGGTGATCCGGACCTTTATTGTTTCAGTAAGAAAATAAGTGCCGGCTTACTTGAAACTATTCCCATCCCTTAGGTTTGATCATTCATCTTTCCTGAGTTGGGATTCCGTAAAAATATGGCACCGTGCTTAAAAATTTCACTTGAAACGGGTTTTGGGATACCCGCTGTAACTTTTTGAGAATGAAACAATCTCCCTGAAACCACATTTAAGCGATTCTAGATATGAACTAATCTATTTTGAAAATTCAACCCACGTTATGTGTCAAAGTAAATTTCATCAAGCTCTTGCATTAATGTCAAAGTGTGATCAGGGCACTCATTGTTTTAGTAAAACAATTAAATGCAGGTATTTATACTCTGCCCTTTTTGATCCCTCGCCTTTTCTGATTCTGGTACTGTATTTTCCCGATACTTGAAAATTTCTTCTAAAAGGAGAGTTTGGGGTTGCTCTATATTATTAATTTTTTAAATATTTAATTTTTTAAGGAGCATTTTATTGAAGTCGGTTTTTTTTATTAAAAAAATAATCCATCTAATACCACATTTTTACCGATTTCAGACATCTTCTTTCTTCAAATGTTGTCTCTAAAGGCTTCTTAAAATTTGAAAATTTATTTTGTCTGGAGGATCTATCCACCTGATTCCCTTATAGCTACGCCACTGTGATGTTACATGAACAATGAATACATAGAAATTAATCGATTTTTAAAACGTGTGTAACATTACAAAAAAAAATCATTGGTACTCATTATGCACTTACAGTTAGTTATACATAGGCACTACATCATACAACCTACAACTATGCATAGTAAATCATTCAAATTAAAGTGCTGTTAATATACAAGACTTAAATTTTCTTCTAATGAATCATAAAAAATTGCGGATAAATTTTGCGCTCCCACCCCCCCCCCCCCCCAAGCATTTATACCTCTTGTCCGGGGCATATTTTTAAATCCAGCCCTGATGAGGGGATACCAAATGGAGAAACAGCCGAAATAATCATGTCTACTTTTTTAAATAAATATGACTAATGACAATGTTATTTTACAGTAGTCTTATTAATTCTAGATATCTACCATAACATCACTATCACCAATACAAATTAGATTATTTTAAAAGGATGTTAAAGGAAAATAACAGTTTAGAATCAGTTGGATTACTTAGTAGATGTATAAAGTATGTAAAGATGTATCATTTTTCACTAGTATTAACCATAAAATATATTTTCACACCACCTCAAGGGGGGGGGGCGCGCGCCCCCCGCGCCCCCCTGCTGGATCCGCCCTTGATTGTCTCTACTCACTTATACTGGAGATACTGGAGGGATGCATTACAAATTCACATTCAACAAAATCACAATTACAAATTCAATAGCAATATTTATATAGGGAAAACAAGAAAACAGTACTTCAGAGGAAAATTATAATACCTGCAAAGGTTTCCCTGAGCGCAGGTATGAGTCCGTAAGAATAACACAGATTTAATCAAATGAAACAAAGATGAAAATAAGATTTTTTTATTTATTTCAAAGTCACATAAGAAATCCAATCAACTTGATTCTGTAAACTCATTTTTTTTTTTTTATTTTTTTTTTTTTGAGGATGAAGCCCACATAGGTCTTAGACCTGTGCGTGGGTAATGAGTTGGATGATGGTGATTTATGAGTTGGACCTACAGTTTTAGGTGGGTTCCGAACCACCGGGAAGTGATAAATAGATTAATAGATAAATAGTTCAACAAACGCTAGCATTGACTTTTTAACACAATTTGAGACGTTAAAAATAGAGTGTGGACTTATTTGTTTCGAAATAATATATGTAACATATAAATTTATTCAAGAATAACTTATGAAATCCAACCACACTTAATTCTGTCAACTCATTAATGGATGAATAGTTCAACAAACGCAAGGAGAGACTTTTTAACACAATTTGAGACGTTAGAAGTAATAGAGAGTGGACTAAGGGACTTATTTATATCATATATGTAACATATAAATTTTTTCAAAATAACTTATGAAATCCAATCACACTAGATTCTGTCCACTCATTAATTGTTAAATAGTTCAATAAACACTAGCATTGACTTTACATTAACACATTTTGAGACGTTAGAGGTAATAGAGGTGGACTAAGGTACTATTTATTTTGAAATCATATATGTAACGTGATAATAAATTGATTAAAAAATCACTTATGAAATCCAATCACACTTGATTCTGTCAACTAGCTAATGGATGAAAGCTTGAAGAAATGCAAGCAGAGACTACTTAGCACATTGTGAGATGTCAGAAGTCATAGAGTGTGGGCTGTGCTTTGATTCAATGAAGAAAGGGAGTGGTTTGGTGTGGTGAAGAGTGATCGGCTACCCACCAGTCTCCGAGAATACAGTGCCGGCCTCCATGAGAAAAGCCAGACTATCGATCCTGTGGTATGGACAGTCGGTCGTTTTCCATCTTGTGAATTGTAGCAGCTGGTTCGACAATTTCTCAAAGCTCTCGAATCTGATATGGCCGTTCGGTAACCTGCCCAATCAAATATCGCACATTTAGACAACCACAAAAGGCGTGCTTGAAATTCTAATAGCCGCGTTACAATAATTCATACCACATGAAGTGCATAACATAATACATGAATATATATATCGTAAAGTGCAAAGTGCATACATGAAGTGCATAAAGTGCATAACCTAATATATGGATATATATTATCTAAAAGGTCTTCGTGTTTTTTTTCTATCGACGATGCTCCAGCGCTGAAAAATGGATTAAAGGAAAACGGAAAGAAAAATGAGGAGCAAAAAAAGAAGAAGGAAGAGAGAAATCGAGAAGAAGAAAAGAAGGAAAAAGAGATTGAGGAGCAGGGGAGAAGAGAAGGAGAGGAAGGAATGGTGAGGAAGGGGAAGAAAAAGTGAAGAAAGACAAGAAAACGAAGAGAAAAATGAAAGAAAAAAATATGGATGCAAAAGAAAAGAGGGGAGAGGAAAATGAAGAAGTAGAGGAGATGAAATGGGTCACGAAGAGGAGAAGGTGTAGGATGAGTAGGAGGAGGAGGAGGAGGAGGAGGAGGAGGAGGAGGAGGAGGAGGAGGAGGAGGAGGAGGAGGAGGAGGGGGAGGAGGAGGAGGAGGAGGAGGAGGAGGAGGAGGAGGAGGAGGAGGAGGAGGAGGATGGGGAGAGGAAGGAAGAGAGAGAAATGGGAAGAAAAAGTGAAGAAAGACAAGAAAACGAAGAAAAAGATGAAAGCTGATGAATTGGATTGGGGGGAGGAATGAAGAAGTAGAGAAAAGTAAATGGGACAAGAAGAGGAGGAGGAGAAGAAAGAGGAGGAGAGATGGGGAGGAGAAGTACGAATAGGAGAGGATGATGAAGAGGTGGAGGAGGAGGAAGAGTATGTGGAGGAGATGGAGGAGAAGGAAGAAGATAAGAATGAGGAGGTGGAAAAATGGTGGTGGGGAGGAGAAGAAGGAGGGAGAAAAGAAGGTGGAGGAGAAGAATATAATTCAAATAATTTCAAATATAATTCAGCTAGATTTGAAATGTGAAAATTTATTACGAAGTGTTCACAGTATGATAAAGAATTCCAAGATTAATTATGTCATAAATTTTCATTTTACCACAAAATAAGTCATTTTCAAAAATTAGTTAAGAGTAAAGTTTTCCGTCATTTTATTGTCCCCCATCGTGAGAGCCAAATCCCAACCTCTCAGCCACCTAATGAAGTGAGTGAGAGGATGCTGAAGAGGAATTATCGAGAGAGAGTGAAAGCAAAAGAGTGTAACAGAGAGGATGAGTGGTAATAAGTGGTGCATCATCGAGAAAATCGAGATTCGAGTATCGAGTATCGAGAATAGCTGATGTCAACTGCCAAAACGGCCAACACCAGACAGTGATGTGTCGTTTCATACGTCGAAATATTCGTATTGATTGCAGACATTCGATTTCCGGTGTATCGGTTGTGGCCGATTGATTGGTGCCGTTTGATTGCAGCGTATTTTTGTTGGAAATTGAGAACGCTTGCCATTCATTTGGCTGGAAGTCGTTTCACGGATGACAGTTCACTTCGAAATCTGGCCAGTCAATGACGTTTCAAAATATTGTGTCGATACTTGCCACTGTAGAGGCGGATTTTTTTGTTATATTGGTTGCACGCCCATCTTTGAGATTGGAATGATTGGGGTTTGTGTAAACGCGTCTATTCTTTATACACAGTGATCTCCATAGACCAAGAAATTTAGTTGCATTTATTTTTAAATAATAAATAATAATAATAAATTAATTAATTAATTTCTCTCAAAAAGAACATTACAATTTTTAAATAAAACAGAAATAGTTACATATTAAATAATACTATTCATTGAACATTTTTGTTTAAGAAATTAGGTACTCCCGAGAATTCTTTTATGGGAGTTGCCAGCTGTGAAATTTAAATACATTTTGCAAACATGAAAACAAAATATAATAAGCTACATCCTAAACTCGTAGCATTAATAAATACATTTATATTTTTTGTCAGGTTATATTGATTGTATGGTCATCTTTGAGATTGGAATTATTGGGGTTTGTGGAGAAGCGTTTTTTTTACAGAGTGATTTCCATGGACCAAGAAATTTAGTTGCATTTACTTCTTGTTATATTGATTGTATGCTCATCTTTGAGATGGGAGTTATTGGGGTTGATGCTTGATGAATGACCATGTTTATCCGCATTGATATCTTTAAACCATGAAATTAAGTTGCATTTCTTTGAATAAATATACCTACAAACATGTATTTCCCATTATCAAAGATTTATGACACTAGCATGGTTTATACTGTGCATTGGTATCAATTATACGTCCAATTCAGTTGCATTTCTTTAGAGAAATAAACATTTATACTTTCCTTTCCAATTATCGGAGATTTATGACCCTTGCGTGGTTTTTACCAAGTTATTTCCTTAATACATAGAATTCAGTTCCATTTTTCTTTTAATAAATACACCTACATACATGTATTTTTCATTATCTAAGATTTATGTGGTTTTTACTACATTGATTCATGAACCATGCAATCTAGTTGCATTTCTTTGAATAATTATACCTACATGCATGTCTTTCCATTATCAAAGATTTATGAGACCTGCGTGGTTTCCAGCGTATTGATCTCCAAAATACGTCCAATTCAGTTGCATTTCTTCATTAAAATGCCTTTTTCATGTTTACTTCTTGACTCAAACTCATGTAACCATGGTTTGTTATTTATTTTTTATCTTTTTTGAAAACTCAAACTTCTGGGTATGGCCAATAAAGCATATGCATATATATTAAAATGCCTACTCAAATATCTATATATTTTTCATAGCCGAAGATTCATGAGAATGAAAAAAAATCTCAATTAGATGGAGTTTGAATAATTTGTTTTGTTCTGACAGATAGGTTTCTACTTGAAGTGATAGCCGCGAGCCGTAGCAGGTATCTGTTCAATCAGATAGAGATAAGCTGCGTTCTCGTAGGTCCTGTTCGTAACGGTGACCGATTAGATTGGCCAGCAAAAAAGACACTTTTCTCTGCTGTAAAATCACTTCCTGGTGGTTCGGAACCCACCTAAAAATGTAGGTCCATCTCATCAATCACCATCATCCAACTCATTACCCACGCACAGGTCTCAGACCTATGTGGGCTTCATCCTCAGAAAAAAAAAACTTTTTTGCAGATTTGACGCATAGTGGGATCGGACTCCCTAAGAGTTAAGACCTCAAAGTCTTATCTATCACTCAGCCTTAACAAAATACAATAATAGAATAGTATTATATTCTTTAATATAATATTGATATTATAATAATGCAATAATACGATTTCACTGATAAAGCTTATCAATGTATCACATCACTGAATTTTATCATCCATGCACGAGTATTCATCACTTGAAGAAGCAAAATGTCTACTATATCGAATCAAATCATTCATAGATTTTTTCAAGAGATACATTTGAATGTCCCTATTTAAATAGGTGCAGATTTTTTTATAGGAGCTTGATTCAAAAATTATAGGGGGCCTTTGGTGTTTAAAATTAATAAAATTCATTGGGGGGTAATTATTCATAGGATAGGAGGTAGAAAATATACTTGTCCTTCACAATCAAAAAAATATTTTTCATATTTTCATGAAGAAATAAATTTATATAACAATATAGAATAGGGTGGGAAGTATGCTTGACCTTTTTATAAAAATATAAAACAGTGGAATATAATGAGGAGGCTACCCGTAGAGGCCTAGTGTTATGAAAAAATGTGTCAAATATGTGAAAATAAATAGTAGTTTATGCAACGATTTTATTTTGACCCTTATTAAGGCACGAGTTAGATGTAAGTTATAACACGAGCGAATGCGAGTGTTATAAATATCTCACGAGTGCTTTAATGGCCAAATAAAATCGTTGCATACACTATTTTATCTACGGCCACTAGTATACATTTAATTAAAACAATTTCATTTCACCTGTGACTGTCAGAGATACCTAACCTCTTATCTCAAATACGAGAAGTTATAGTAGATTGTTAGGTTAAAGCAGCTGGTGTAGCAGTTTGATCAAATCAGCTGATAGTTTCACAATATTGAATTACGATATTGATTCCATCAAAAATGCTTCTGATTGGTCCAGAACCCGTGTTATAATGTAGAACCTGTACTATAATGAGCTCATTATGCAACGGGTTTCAAAAAGCATTTCGAAAAGACAGCTGTTTTGGCATCAATTGTGAAACTGTAATGTATACATTATGACATGGTCGTAGATAAATAAATAAATAAAATGTAGACAGAGCAAATATCTGTTTCTTTATTGCAAAAAATCAATAAAGAACATGAATGGGTAGACAAGGATCAAAAACAGGAAGAGGATGTGTAATGTTATATTTTATTCTATATTTTAAGAGGACGATATCAATTTATATGGAATTTTTACTATTATATGTATTGCTTATTGATGGTACTCAATACTTACTGTTGTGAGCATTCTTCAATAAGAAAATAGGCATCTTTGACGAATAAAGAGAAAAAAGGAACAAGTAGTTGAGGAGGAGATTTGACAGCGTCTTGCAGGAGACTCCTGTAGCCGGAGAATTGACTCGATGGTCCCATCGCTGCTTCTAATATCACTAGTTCTTGCCGGTCGACTCGACTCCACTGTAACATGAGACGGGAGTCAAATCAATCAATTAGACAGTCCAATTAATCAGTTCAATCAGTCAATTGCAGAGGATTAATCAATCAAAATCAGAAATCATCAACCAATTCTGTGCTGTTTGTATTTGTTCAAATGATTCATTGCATCTTGTAATCAATGAGTCATCTGGGTAAATCAAATATTAATTATAAGAAGGTATATAAGGAATTATTGCAAAAGATCAATCAATTGGAATTAATAATCAATTCTGTGTCAAATAATTCCTTACACCTTAATCTTGAGTCTACTGGATGAATTGAATATATCATTGTAAAGAGATATTGGAATCATTGCATACTATTTGGTCAATAACAAATGATCAATCGATAGAAATCAAAAATCTATTTTGTGTTGTCGGAATTTGGTAGAATAATTTCTTACATTTCATAATCCTTAGTCGACTTGATAAATTGAATATGTTTGAAGATATACGGAATCTCTGCATACAATTAATCAATAACAAGGTATTAAAGACAATAAACAATTCTGTGTTATCTGAATTTGGTCAAATGATTCCTTACTTCTTACAATCACTGAGTTAACTCGATGAGTGGATGATTATAAGATGTAAGAACATTTAAGAAGATTTAAAGAACCATTGCATACGTAAGGAATCATTGAATACGATTTTTAATGCTGATGATTCCCACATGAGTCTCAGACTTGTTTATTGGTAATAAGGTTAATGATTACACAAAATATTCAAGGCTAAACCGGAGAGTATCTCCCGTCTATCATTTAGATAATCTATGTCTAAATTCCACTTCAAATAATTATGTTCTCGAACAGGTCACATGATGAAACACAATGATATCAATTTTTAAATCATCCAAAGTGCAATGAGAATGATACAGTAGCTTGTTAATTCCATTGGATCCATATGATATTAAACCAAGAAAGAAATTTATAAAAAATTTTAATTTTCCTATTCAGGCTATCGATCTAAACTTATCCTTCTTGTGAAATTATCCTTCTTGTGTAACTTATCCTTCTTGAAACAGAATTATTTTGAAACTCTGAATTTACTGATGTGAATTGAATTCAAGTTTAGGATTGGTTGTATAATGCTTACAAAATCTCAACGTTTCAAGCTTGTTACTGAGAAATATCCTAGACGTCCAAAACCAGTAGTAGCCTTATCAGCTTGGACAGAATTTATATAATAGCTTAATTGATCAAAAACTATTGTATGAACGTTCATAGAAGGTGAATAAATACCTATTGATGCGCTTACAAATAGGAGAATAACTTGAGGTAATGATTATTTCAAACAAAACTATTTTACCTAATAAAATTATGAAGGTCATTTCAATTAGAGTTTTTAATAATTATTCACTACAAGGAATTTTCAATAAATTCCTGGATTTCTTGTTCCATGACGAACTGCGTTGTTAATATTAACTTTTCATGTGAAATTCAACGACTTGCAGTCAAATATTTGACTGCAAGTCTTTAAATTTCACATGAAAAGTTAATTTTCAATAATCATTCATGTTTAAATATCAAGAGAAAAAGTAATAATGAATTACAACTAATAAAATACATTCATTCCATAAACGCTTTTCTCTTGATTCAAGATCTTCTACCATGGTTTTCATATTTTCAAGTTTTAAATCTCTTCTCTTTTATTCCAATTCTAATCTTCTAATCTCTAATGTATTGAACTCCAGCTAAATGTGTGTCTATGGTTTTCATTTTATTCAGTATAGCTATTTTGCCCGTCCTTCGTACGGATTATGTTTAGAAATAAGACTCACTAATGTTTCGGATTTTTTGATAGCAACGATCATGAAGTTGTTAACAGCTTAGACGATACAGTTTTTTTGCGGTACGGTTTTTTTACTGTACTGTGATCCGGCTTTGCTGCTTATTGCTGTGCTATCCTCCTTCTTCCATTGCGCTTCCAGTTCAGTTTTATTTATTCCAGTCCAGGATTTTTTTTATTTGTGTAAGATTTTTTTAAATAAGTTACTTACAGAAGGTTTCTCTTAAATTTTGATCAAAGTACTCAAACTCTGGTTTCAATATTCCACACATTTCTCGCCGCGCTGATAATTTTCTCTCTTTATTTTTATATTAATCCCACAAGGCGGGTCTCTCATATACTAGAGAAATTAAATTACCACAATTAATAGGCCTATCTTCCATTTCTGGACACTGGAATTCACTAATAAGAAGATCAATGCTGAAGAATATCAATGAAGAAGATCAATGCTGACGATCTGAAGACTGCTTCCAGCGTAATAAGCGTATCGTTTGAACATAAGTATCCATTACCGGTACAATACATGTGCCACCGGATACGGATCAGTTATTTTGCGGTACAGCTGATTTTAGCGATACAGTTTTCGAAGATAAAACCGAATTTAGAAATCGGCTAGAACAGCTTCTTTACTGGATCCAGTCGAAACAGTATTGTGTGAACATACAATATGAAATGTACATGCAAACGAAAGCATTGCAAAATAACTGATACAGCAAATTTACTGTACCGCACAAAAACTGTATCGGGTGAACGGGCCCTGAGTAAACAACTTAGAACGTAAGCAATTCAGTGACAGGTATCGGAGAGAATATTTTTTGAGAACAGCTGATTGATATATCATGATAAATTACGTGATTTGTTCTTATGTGGTAATAAAACTTAGAAGAAATGTATTCAAAATCGCACAATACTTAGTTTTTAAACGTTTATTATTCTGTTAAAAAAAGTTAATTTAGTTTTTTATAGCTAAAGACATTGTCAATAAAGTGTTCAATACTGTTCAATAACTGAAATCCCGATCGATGCTCTCGTTTTTGAGGAGAAGGCCGCGTAAAATGCCTTTGGGGCCGTGACAGACAGACAGACAGACACACACACAGACAGACAGACAGACAGAAAGTGAGATTAGACTATTTTCGGCTTATTTGATGTATAAAACGTAAAAATAACCAAAACATATATAATTCTGATAAATTTACAGACAAAACTCTAATTTTATTTATATAGATGATTACACTATGATTATAATACAAGAAGCCGAGGAGATTATCAGTTGGTGAGACACAATAGTAGCTTATTCAAACAAAAACCTAGTTAAAATTGGTAGGAAATTCAACAACAAGCTACCGCAGTTTTTAAAGAGTCTTGAAAATATAGAAATATTCAAAAAACAATTGAGAAATATTTAGTTGATAAAGCTTTTTATAGTGTACAAGAGTTCCTTTCACATCAAAATTAAGCCTCACCTCAACTAATTGATATAGTAATTATGGTATCTAGTGTATAATATTGTTGATCTGACTTATCTTATACTCCTTAACTGGAGTCTCCAAGACGTAATCTAAAAAAAAGTACTATACCACTATCCTGATCAATTAAAGTCAGTGGGTCTGATCCAGCACTAATCTCATAAATCAAAATATGACCTTCTAATATCTAATTCATTGAATCTCAACCAAATTTCACCATAATATACCTGCAGCTTTTGTAGTATAAAACCACCACCCAAGACGCTGGTTCTCAAATAGCTTTGAGAATGATCCTCAACCAACAGGAAAGAGTATTTTAATCACTCACGCTACGCTTCCACTAAATAAGCTATCAAGATCACGTAGGCTGCGGAGACGATAAATTCAACTGCGAACATTTAGAATACTCACTAAATGGGAATTACGGTTTTATTATACAGAACACGTAGTTTACGTTGCTTTAGCGTATGCTCACTTACGCTGAGACGTATTTTTGGAGCCGTCGATATATAATTCAATCTGCATGCAAAGGAAATAGCCTATTCGGTCTTGTAAGCCATTAAAAGATTGATTAACCAAGAGTAGACAATCTCCAACTCCAATCTGATGAGTTATTATGGGTTTATACTTCCAATCTAAGAGTTATCCGTTATTTACCTGTATACCCACGCTCATGGTTTGCTTTTGTGGGTATTAAATTCCTTTATTATAATATGTCTTTTTTCATGTAAAATGAAGAGCAAATAAAATAATCGATTTTGATTTGACTTTGATTTGTGAGAAATTATTTGAGTGGAATACGAATAAACATTGGTCATGAATTATACCCTCATTCTGAAGAGTTACTTTAGAGCTTTATCTCTATTCTGGAAGTAATTCATGTTTCTTTAGTCATGATAAATGGATAAATATGAATGAATATTGGTCTGAAATCAGTTTCATTGGTTGAGTTCATGGGAGCCTTCTCATTTACCGGTAAATGTTACCGATGGCATACGATTGGTATATTCAAATTTCTCAACGTCTATAAATTTGATTAGACCAATCAGACGCAACCAGTTACCAATAATATTTTCGTAACCTGAAAAAAAACATATATAAATATACTTTTACGGGTTCTAATGGCTAAAATACGGCTGGCAACACTAAAGTTCACACTTGCACTTTATTTACACAAATTAGTCTATTTACACACACTAATTGTAAGTTCAATTGAAAAAGAAAAAACAGATCAACAAATAACAATAAATATTATATAACAATAATACTTATTTCTTTGTAATTATTTACAAGAATTAATGAATAATTAATTACAGGCTGATCAATAACAAGAAAAAATTGGGGTCTAATAAACTGTACAATAATGTAGAAAGAAATGATAAAAAGAGCAACTAATCACTTACAAAACACAGTCCAATTCGTTATTTGACAGTCCCAAATAATATCACTTAACACAACGTCTTTAAACTATTAGCACAGATTGAGAAATCTACCTATTATTCTAGCTATCTAAATCTAGCTATCTAAATCTAGCTATTAGTAGGCTGCACAAACAGTAAACACTTGTCTCTGCACGTGACACTGGAATCAAGCACTGTTTACTCCACTGGCACGAGATCTGTAACACAATCTGTCACGCAGGTTTGTAAACAAACTGTCACGCATGCTTTTGTATAAGACTCAACTCAATGCTTCACATGAGCTCCTTTATATACGAGATAGTTGTCATAATTCCAAGAAATGGAGCCCACCAGATGCTTCAATGATACCCACCAGATGTGTTATGTATTCTCTGTTCTTCTGTATGGTTTGGAGGGTTGGACATTGACAAAGAAGCTAAGTAGCAAGTTGGAGGCTTTTGAAATGTGGGTATACAGACGGATATTAAGAATATCTTGGAGAGAAAAAGTAAGAAATACCGTCGTGTTAGAAAGACTTGATAAACAAACAGAGATCTTACTGAAGATAAAGACCCGCAAGCTACAATACTTTGCTCATGTGATGCGAAACGAGAAATATAGAATCCTCCAACTTGTGATGCAGGGGAAAATAGAAGGAAGAAGACATGCAGGCCGAAGAAGGACGTCATGGCTCAAGAACCTCCGTGAATGGTATGGAAAGAGAACAAGTGAACTTTTCAGAGCAGCCGTCTCCAAAGTCCAGATAGCCTTGATGATTGCTAATCTTCGTTAGAAGAATGCAACTAGAAGAAGAAAAAGAGATGCTTCAAGAAGGCCACGGAACATAGACCTCGATTGTTCAGGAAGTCTGAAGAAATCTCGAGAAATTCAATTGAGTGAGAGAGATACATATTTGAAGGATAAGAGTGACAAAGACATGTGAAAAGCAAGAGAATGCAGATTGGGTTTCAAGTCACGTCCGACCATGAATGAAACGATCTACGTAGAACAAGTGCGTAAATAACTGCTTTGTTCGCTCTTGCAACAATGTAAATATTAAAAAAATAATATAAGAGCCCTTTCCCACCTCTTTTCTTCAGAGGATGAATCCAACATAAATTTCTGAGACCTGTGCGAGGGTAATGAGTTAAATGATGACGATTGCTGAGTTGGATTTTTCCAAGTGGACTCCGAACCTATGTAGTATTGTACGTAAGTGATAAGGTTAACAATGGCGGAAAGATGCTAGAATCAAAATGTCAGGTGGATATAATGTCTGACACAAATTCAAACATAGGTCTGAGTACTGTGCGTGGGTTGTAAGTTGAATGATGATGATTGCTAAGTTGGATCTGCAGTTTTAAGTAGATTCCGGACCTACAGAGTCTTGTGTGTGGGTGATAAGGTTAACAATAACAAAAAGATGCAGAGCAGGGATGAGAATTGAGTCAAAGTGTCAGGTGAATAAAGTTTCTTGACTTCCACACATGCAAATGCAAAAAAACACGTGGGATGTCATTCTAATTACAATGTGGGAGTAACTTTAACTTATGCATCAGAAGCTCTTATCTGAGAGGAAAAAAGGCGTGAAGTAGAATGGCAGCCATCTTGTCAAAGGTTAAAAATATGATGAAAGTATAAGGATTCTTTTTGCAGACTTTTTCTGTCCCTCTGGTTCGGTGAAAGAGCAAAAGGAACAATTTATTGGGTCAGAGAGTTTGTCCTTTTTCTCCTTTCATCAGAGTTCCTTTTATTCTTTTTATCAGAATTTCTGTCATTTTCTTTCTCTTTTTATCTTCCCCCCCTCATTTTAACCCTTGACACTTCCTTCTCCAAGGCCTCATACAAGGCCAAATATAAAAGCCACCGTGTGACTTTTTGTGAAGTACAGGGATGAATGATACTTCGCTAATGGAAGCGAGGTTGTGGTTCAATATTTATCTCAGTTGTTCTATTCAATATAGTTATTCCGTTCCTTCTCCAAGGCCTTATACAAGGCCAAATATAAAAGCCACAGTGTGACTTTTTGTGAAGTACAGGGATGAATGATACTTCGCTAATGGAAGCGAGGTTGTGTTTTAATATTATCTCAGTTGTTCCATTCAATATAGTTATTACACTCAACGAATTGGACATCACTTTCGCTTCGTGACTTTTTGTGAAGAACAGAAATGAATGATACTTTACAAATAGAAGCGAGATTGTGGCCTAGCTGTTCCATTCAACGAAATGGGCATCACTTTTTGCTTCTCTGTTTGTGAAGTTTCATTCATTCCTGTGCTTTACAAAATGTCACGCTGTGCCTGCGTAGCGAGTTCTGCGTTCTATTTGCGCTGGGTCTCACTCTTAAACTATCTCCCTCACTCTTTGCACCAGCTATCTTTCTCTTCTGTTCATTTCGATACTTTCATCCTCTTCTTACCCACCTTCCGCTATTTTCTCTGTACTCTAACTTTTTCTCTCTCCTACTTTATCCCTTCTCTATCACACCCTCTTTTTCTCTCCTTTCTCATTTCGCCATACATTTTCTCACCATTCACGCCAATTCCCTCTCTTCCTGCTTATATCTTTCCTCTATTCCTTTCACGTCATTCCTCTCATTTTCTTTTTCTCTGTTTCTTTCCTTGTCTCTTTCTCTCATTTTCCACACATTTTCTCACCATTTTCATCTTCTCACGCCAATTCCTTCTCTTTCTTCTAAAAACTTCCCTCTGTTTCTCTTTATGTCTTCCTTCCTCTCATTCCTCATTCTCTGTTTCTTTCCTTTTCGCACTCTCTCATTCTCTCCCTTTCGATGACACCACTCCCTTCAACTCTCTCTTTTAATCACCACTTACTTTAACTCTCTATTTTTATCATAATTCTCCACTGTTTCATTCGAAGTCTTCCATTTTCTCACTCATTCTCCTACTCTTCCTATTCATTCACTTTGTTTTTTTTTCTGTCTCTTTTACATTCTTCCACTCTTCATCACACTCTCTCATCAACTCACGTTCACTTCTCCTTTTTTATATATTTCTTCCGTTATTTATTTCCATG
Organism: Conomelus anceps; assembly: GCA_948455865.1. Lineage (NCBI taxonomy): Eukaryota > Metazoa > Arthropoda > Insecta > Hemiptera > Delphacidae > Conomelus > Conomelus anceps. The sequence continues at coordinate 1,871,251 of OX418221.1, forward strand.
TCTTTCATTTTCTCACTCTCCTTATCTATCCACGTCAACTCCCTCTCTTTATTTCTCTCTTTCATTCTGTTTCCATCTTCCTTCCTCTCACATCTCAATCCTCATCTGTCCGTTACCCGTTTTCCCGCGCTTTCTTCCCACCACACCACCTCTTTTTCCCGCCAATTTCTTCCTGCCTCACCGCTTTTCCCGCCATATTCTTCTCTCCCAACCCTTGTCCACGAGTGTGTGGACACCGTGCTGGGTTTTGTCTCGCCTTCTCCAAATTGCTTCGTCGCTAACGGTTTTTGCCACAAAGCAACTGTTGATTAAAACTCCCGCCAAAAGGTTTCCCGCGCCCTCCTTTTTCTGCTTCACCCGGCAAACACACAATAATATCTCAAAGCTGCTCGCGTTGTTTGTTGGCTGGGGGTTGTGTTGGGTTGGGAGGCCACTTATCGCCTTACTTTTGAAGTCTGAAAAGGTGAGCTCTTCTACCGTACCCCCCATCGCCCCCCCCCCACCCAACGATCATCACCTCACCATTACTCCTACACCCCGGGATGAACATTGTTATCCTCTATCACAAAAATAAAACACACAAAACAAATTGGCCAATCAAGTGATGCGATTGTAGCATCACAAAGGGATTGTAACCATTAATTGGCTACAGTATTTTGAATAACTGAATAGTAATTGGAAACTAACATCAATTGAACTTATCATACACCGATATAATTGGATCCTTGTTATTTGTTGGTTTTCCTCGATATTCCTATCTCAGTTTGATCTACTGTTTCCGTTCTCCCATTGTTTTATTACAGGAAATGTTCCCAGAATCAGGCTAATGATCATTTCCCAGGTTAATCATTTCCCTACTACCATCGCTGTAGGTTAAGTGTAAGAGAGGGACACCGTCACTAACTTCGCCTTTTCATGCAAATGTATCACTAAGCTTTTTTTCATTTTTTCCTATATACCATATTAATATCATTTTCAGTCATAATTTCATGTTTGTATATAGATAAACAGTTTATGTAATAAGTAACTTATAATATTTTATGTAATAATACTTGGTGATGCCTATATATTGTATTTTATACTAGTAGCTGTCCAGCTATTATTTGTATGAATAAAGAAATTAATAAATCAATCAATTGCTCTTAAGTCCTCTGTTATTGAAAGGCCGTTGAAGAAGTTTCACCTCACTTAATATCATCATTATATTCCCTGACAGATCGATTTTCATCCTATTTAACATGTAGATTCATTTGAATAGTAAGAGTTGAAGTTGTCACATTTATTGAAAACAGTGAGATACAAGTTTCAGTTGTCACACTATTAGCAATCTCAATCAAACTAACACTTAAGTACAGAATAGCTTATTATAATAGCTAAAACACGGAATGATACTATTGGCCAAGGAAGAAAATTGCCTCCAATAGGCTGACCTTTATTAAAGGTGTGTGATTGGCTGAAAGCGAAAACAAGACACGTCCACTGGTGGGAGGAGCAACAAGTAACATTAACAAGTAATCAACAATTAATTAAAATCAACAAGTGATAATTAACAAGCAAACCTATCAGAGGCACTTTATCCTCAGCCAATAATATCATTCCGTGTTAAGTATATATTAAGCTACTCAGTACTTTAGTTTTGGTTCAATTGAGATTGATAATGGTGTAACAACCGAAACTAGTTTCTCAATATTTTTAATGAACGTGGTTGTGACAACTTCAAGTTTTATTATTCATTATGAATATCTTCTTCAACATCAGCTTCACCACTATAAGGAAATATTTATTTGAGCTTTACAAGAATAGAGAATAACTGAATACATTTTTATTCATGTTCTTGTTTTTGATCTTGTCATTTTCAAAGTTGCTTATCATTTTGTCATTCCTTTGATATATTTATTTGATCCTATCCTACTAACAATCACTTTTATAACAACCTCATTATCATATATTTTCCTACTCGTAACATATAACACATGCATAAAACCTCAATACTTTGTTTCATTGAACCGTGTCTTGTTCAACACATAACCGGCAGTCAGGTACCTGGTGTCGTTTACCCGGCCGTAGGTACATTGTATCACTCATGGAGCACTTCAAACGCACCTGATTTTCAAAATCATATGACTCAAGTGATACATTGGGATATATCGATACATTGACTTATATATCGATACATTAATAATAATAATATCGTGTGACCTGGCTGGCTCAGGTCTCGTGTCAGAGTTATCAGGTCGCACCTGAATAAGTTCAGGGCCTCTGACGTGACTTAACGACTGTTTTTAGGCAGCCGGGACCTACAGCTTAACGTGTCCTCCGTTAACATATATATACATTAACATATATCGATACATGGACGTAATGCATATATCCCATTGACACAAGAGATACAAACTATATATTGCATTATGCCCGGTTTCTCAGTCGTTTATTAACTTAATGGACCATTAACCCAATGCTGGAGCAATAGGTTAATGATCCATTAAACTTAATGAACAACTCAGAAATCTGGCATTATACTTAAAATACTTAACTAAAGCCTGGGAGTTCACTGTGTACTGCACTGCAGCCGAATACGTGAAGTATAAAAATGTTTTTAAGCTTTCAAGTTATGATTTAAGTATGAGAACATGTCTGAACTACCTACTTGAAAGAATCAGAATTTTTATCTGTATGCTCTGATGACCGAGGGAGCTAGATGATCGAAGGTAGGATAATCGAGGTGCTACTATAAAGCCTAGCATCCAAATCTACTGGGAGAGAAAAGTTTTTCACAAAATCACAGGAATTGCATGCTTATTGGTGAAGCCCTGTTTTCGAACTCAGCGTTGTTTTGCCCGATACCCGGGCTGACCCTCATTCGTTTGTGCTGTGTAAGTTGTTCACGTACCATCTTTATCTCGTTAATTCAATCATTCCGGTCGTTAGCCTGAGGAGTACTGCTCTATTCTGTCCTCCTCTTTCTCCCACATCCCTCTCTCTCTCTTCTATCTTTTCCTGCTCTTTCATCTTCTCCTACTACTCCCTCACCACTCGTTTACTCACGTCCTCCCATCACTTCTCCTCCTACTCACCCCCATCATAGCTATCCTACTCCTACACTTTCTGCTCGTCCTCTTCCTCTACCACCACCACCTCCTCCTCCTCCTCCTCCTCCTCCTCCTCCTCCTCTTCCATCCTCTATTCCTCCTCCTTCTCTTCTTTATCTTTCTTCTCTACCACCTCCTCCTCTCCCTTTTCCTTTCGTTAGCTCATGCCAACCACTCACCTGACCATTTACTATTCTATTCTATTCTGACCAGATCCTCCTCCACCTCTTTCTTCTTCTCCAGAACCTCCAACACCTCCTTCTCCTCCTCTTCTCTTCTACCTCTTCTTTCTCCTTCTCTTCTCTTTTTTTCTCACTCGTTCACCTATCTTCTATCCTCACTTATCCGAACTCTCCTCTTTGGCAATTTGCTTTCAACGCTGCTTGTCTCGCAGCCATTAACTCTATACAATAACGTATAATGAGGGTTTGCACGTTTAGAGCCTTTGTTGTCATCTCCGGGCTTGAAAAAAATTGATTTCTATCAGTAATTAGATTTTACAATTCAATTTAATAAAATAAAATGTGATTGTCGAGTAGAAATAAAAAAATGAGCGATGTCTGCAAACGTACACGATAAAACTTTAGTTTCATTTTTCAAGGATGCTTTGCTTCTATTCTGATTTGCAGTAAGCTATAAAATATGCTATTTTAGGACCGATTTCTCTTATCAAAAATCTCCAAGTATCACTTCAGTAGAATCGAGAGCTCTGGTTTGATCCGCATTCTAGGAAAGTGATAGCCGTGAGCCGTAGTAGGTATCTATTCAATCAGATTGGCAAAGCAACGCTCTCCTCGGCCCTTTCTGTAAGGGTGACCGATCGGATAGACCAGCAAAAAATACTCTATTCTTTGCAGTTAAATCACTTTCTGTTGGTTCGGAACCAACATAAAGTTGTGAGTCCTCTATTTTTTCAATAACGTGGCTCAAACGGTGGAAGAACTACCCGTAAGGGTCTCCCCACCAATAAAAGTCATACGCATTTACTTTTTATCCTAGGAATCTAATGAAAGTAAGTGATTATTAGATGATCAGGTTGTAAGATTTTATAGCAAAGACCTTCAAATATCTCTTCAACAGAATCAAGAGCTTTGGATTAATCCTAAAAATCTAGTTTCCAGGGGTAACTCACCACCACTAATTGATATAGTAATTATGGTAACTAGTGTATAAAATTGTATAATTGTTGACCTGACTTGTCTTATACTTCTTAACTGGAGTCTCCAAGACGTAATCTACAAAAAAAATGTTGAAACGAGTTGCAAAATTCACAGCATTGATTAACTCAATTTGTAGCAAGAATGAAAGTGCAGCTCAAAAGCTAACATACTACTTGAAAAAAAAACACAAAAAAATAGATACTCCAGTTTCTTATCCTCCTTCTTCTCTTCTATCTCTTTCTACGATTCCATCTTCTCCTCCTCCTCCTACTACTCCTCTTTCTTCTTTTCCTCTTCTATTTCCTCCTTCTCTTTCTCTTTACATTCTTTTCCCCACTCATTGCTTGCTTCTATTTATCTATTTCTAGAAGATTTCTAGTCTCTTCCACAATCCACTGTGAAAGCAATACTTTCTGCTTAGAGTGAGTAACATCTTCAATCTCATTACTGCAATGGTCGCAAACGGAGATACACTTGAAAGACAGTATATACTCTACTGATTGGTACCTTCAGTCAGTTTGTTTGTAGGGAATCGATCAGGATTTAATGTCTTCCTTGGAGTTCTTTCAGCGACTCTTTTTGACGATTTGCTCAGCTACATGGCACCGTAGAAAAGCCAGCGTCATCCTCTGGATTTGAAGGAAGCCTTTGATGCATTCTTTTTCTATCCATCACTCCCCCTCTTTCTATTTCTCTCCTTCTCTCTCACTCATTCCCTGGAAGACCAAAAGCTTGCTGTACTTCCTTTGAACAGAAACAGGGACCGGATGGATAATGTATTTTGAAGGAATAAAAAGGGCCCGGAATGGAAGTCGAAGGGTCGTGGAGCTAAGAGAGAAGTGAGTGCAAAGAGGAAGAGAGATGGAGATAGAAGAGTAGACGAATCGTTGTGAGTGGGAGAGAGAGGGAATGATACTTTGAGCGAGGCAGATAATACGTATGATCGATGGTCTCTTAGGGCGAATAAAATTAAGAGAACACAGAGTTGGTGAACTACGGTGAACTCACTTTCTATTCTCATGGTGGGGATGAATGATTATCATTGGAATTCATAGAATTTATATCATATAAGATAATTATAATAATATAACATATATCATATTGAGATCAATGAATCAGAGGTGATTGAAACCGAGCACCACAACTTCAAAAATATTTGTTCAATCGAAGAAACATTATAGAAGCTTCTGCTATACATCATTATTATCAAGATAATCTATGAATATCATAGATCTTAAAAAAATTTCATATTGAGATCAATGACTCAGAGAGATGATTGCAAAACTGTAAATCTTTAGAAATATGTATTCAATTAAAGCACCCCAATAAGTAAATGAAACCTAATAAACCAAATGAGAAAGAGTAAGAAAGTATAAGAAAGAGTATTTGTAGAGTTATTTTCCTGAACGTTCATAGATGTTCAATGTTTCTCAAAACGATATCAACTTGATACTCAATACTCTATCCTCGATACTCGATACTCGCTTCACACTCTCATTAGCATATCGGACGTAGCAGTTTGGAAAGCTGCTGTTTTTTTTAACGTTTTGGATCATCAATGGTATATGGTAGAGGTGATCGAAACAATATGTCATTTTAAAAGAGATTTTTCTCATAGGAAAAATAGGAAGTGTGAGGTCAGGACTCATGTCCTAACTTACATGCACTCGTGTTCTTGAAGGCAGTCTTGATTTTCAAGCATAGATACTGAGAATGAGCTATATTAGTGGAGTCAACACTCACTTTTCGTGTGATCGCCATTTCGCAGTGATGAAATGCCACCTCAGACACGACTGGAGGCCTGCTGCGCCCTCAAGCCGTGTCTGAGGAAACATTTCATCAATGCGGAACGGTAATCACACTAATAATAAGTGAGAGTTGTATTCAATAGTAAATTTTATTTCCAATATCAATATTATGTATTCTAATCAGTAATATTTTATAACAGTGTTTAGTTACATAATATAAAACCATGATGTTTAATAAAAAAAAATTAAATAATGAAAACACTCCAATAATTGAAAACCAATCCGAGTGACATGATAATAGATTATTATTTATTTATTACATTATTTCAACGATTAGGTGATCACTGCAATCAATAGAGAGTTCACAACTAACAGAAAACCAGTGTATTAACAAAAAATTTATGTTTAGTTGTAGTGTTGAGAGGGTGATATCACTTTGTCTTTATCAGGAATCGAAGCAGGATAAAAGTAGCCCTTTTTCTGGAGGTCATTTGGAATGCTTTGGCCAACCAAGCCTTACATAAACATCACAAGCTATTTCCAGTTTTGGTACGGTAGTTTACCAAGGGAGTGAAAAAAAAACGGCCTGGATAAAAGTCGTCGTGTAAACTACACCCCTGAGATATTCGCCTTTGGTATCAAGGGTCGACCATTTTTCCACAGCCTCCTGTATCGTAACATGTTTCGATTTCAGTAGAACATTTCAGTGGAGCTTACTCGGCTTATTTCACCAAAATCCACTATATTGAACACAGTAGCGGATCTAGATGGGTGGGGGGGGGAAACAGGGGCCCGTGCCCCTCCCCCAGAGGGATACAGACCACAATAGATTATATTATATAATATGGAATTTGGATGAAAAATACACTAGAAATAACAGGACGAGTGCAACAGGTTTAATAGATTTTGATCAGTAGTTGGCATATAAAATTTGAAATTTTATTCCTAAATAACTGTACCAGTTTTATTCCAAAATAGGATAGTTCAGAACTAGGAAAGAAACACAGGGGCAAGTGCAGAATCCCACGACCAATGAAAAACAGCCTTTACTAGATGGGCTTATTATAAAGACTGTTCAACAAGCTTCACAAATTTTGAATGCTTAATCGGTAGTTGGGTTTCACGTTTCTAAATAGCAGTACAGGTTCTATTTCACAACAATTTATAAACGGAGCTATTGGTGGGGCAAAGGGAAACCTATGAGAAATACACAAAACGGGTCTGTGATAGAGAAAAAATCAAAAGTTCTACAGAAATGAGTTATCCTGTTGGTTTGGAAGTGATTCTCTGTCAGAGTATGAGCTTCAAATAAATTATAGGTGTACGAGAATTCAAGTAAATAGGCTTGATATTCTGACGATTTCAAAATTAATTTATTTGAAGTTTCGAAATAATTAATTGTTTCGTGAAGCTCATTACTGGCCATTTTAAGCTGGCCTATCAAAAATAATTAAAATGTTGAGAAAATTAATTAAAAAACTAAATGTTCTATAATTTGGAGAAGGCTTTTTTGTACATCTAATGTATTTACTCCATGATCTAAAAAATAAAAAACGTACAATATTCTTTGAAACGTGGTAGAATTCAATGCTTGGAAACCTCAAAAATTCAACGTTAAAATTTCTAAATTTTTCTAGAGGAAACTGCTTGATCTACCTTCTGTCCAAGAGAAGAGAGAGTATTACATGTCCAAAGACCCCAATTACCAAGAGCCTCTACGCTCTACATATACAATTACTCAATATATCAATCAAGTACTGATAGGAGCCTATTTGCTAAAATTACAATGACAAGAATTTTACCAAGCAGGAGCGAAGCAAGGGGGTTCAAAGAGATGCATTCCTCCCGAAATTCTCAACCAACAGGGGAAAAAAGTTTCTTTGTTTTTCATTGATGGACCTTTTGTTAGGTGAAATCTTCCCCGAATATTTTCTAAAATGATATCCTCCTCCCAGAAGGAATCTTGAAGATTATTTATTTATTCCATACAATAATACTTAGAAGCAGCAGATACAGTGTATCCATTTTGCTCCTAATACAAAAGTATACAGATGCGATTAATATACAATATAAAAAAGAAAGCATATTAATATTAAAAGAAAGAAACCATAGGCCTATATATGATAATAATAATAATAAATTAATCATAAAAAGAAAACTTAATTCTTTCAATTCTTTTAATTATGGTTCAGATGGCTAGAAGATCCAAAAATATTTTATACTGTATCTCATTTTTTGTAAAACTTTAATGGAAATAAATTCTACTTACTTACTTATTAATTCATCAGTAGGCTAATTTTCCAAGATTCTGAATTATGACACTCCCCGAAATTATTTCAAATATTATCTATCAAGCCTTCAGGATCCTAGATAAATATGCCAAAAATAATAACTGTGTCCTCCTCAACTCACCCTCTCCGAAAAACAATATCAAATACGATTATTATCTATCAATTCTACAGTATCCTAGATAAGTATTACGTCAAGAATAACTATGATCAATAACTCAATAGTTTCCATTTCAAGCTTTCCCTATGACAGTCTCTTACTGTCACATATTAGGTATGCTATCTTAGTATGGGGTAATTCATCAAAACAAAATCTTGATAGGGTGTTTAAGATCCAAAAGAAAGCGGTTAGGTGTATAGAAAGAGTAAATAGATCAGATTCATGTAGGCCGTTGTTCAAGAGACTTGGTCTCCTAACTGTACCCTGCTTATATGTGTATGAAGCTACTTTATATGTAAAAACGAACGATATTAACCAAAATCTTGATGTACATGATTATAATACAAGAAGCCGAGGAGATTATCACTTGGTGAGTCACAGTAGTAGCTTATTCAAACAAAAACCTAGTTATATTGGTAGGAAATTCTACAACAAGCTACCGCAGTTTTTAAAGAGTCTTGAAAATATAGAAATATTTAAAAAACAATTGAAAAAATATTTAGTTGATAAAGCTTTTTATAGTGTACAAGAGTTCCTTTCACATCAAAATTAAGCCTCACCTCAACTAATTGAAGTAATTATGTTATCTAGTGTATAATATTGTTGATCTGACTTGTCTTATACTCCTTAACTGGAGTCTCCAAGACGTAATCTACAAAAAAAAAAAGACAGCCAACATGACATCCAAATAATCCTTCTCTAATATCTCGAGATCAAACTAAGTTGAAAATAAATACTCAGTGACGTTAACACCACTTTAAGGGGCGCCAAGATGTCGGCGTCTCCCCATTTCTCAGTCTCAGAGACTCCGAGTCTCACAGACTCTGTTTCACTGCACTTTTTATTTGTTGAGAAATCGAATTTCGACTCTCAATCCACACAGAAGATGACTCCGAATCGTCTTAGAACTGTTAAATAGAGATCACTCCCATATGTCACATACTTGAATTTCAAGAAATGGATTCTAATGCCCGTACTTATGAACGTTCTTCCAGTGTTTCTTGACTCGAGGGATTCTTGGAATGTCTAAATAGATACGTTACATTTCAAGAGTCCCTGTAAAATAGAGATCACTCCCACACTCGAATTTCAGGAAATGGACTCTAATGCCCGTACTTATGAACCTTCCTTGAGACTCTCTTGACTCGAAGGGCTCTTCAAATGCCTATACAAATACATTATATTTCAAGAATCCCTCGAGTCAGGAGAGACTCAAGGAAGGTTCATGAATACGGCTACAACAATGACTGACTTTTCTAAATTGAAAGCTGCATTTGAGAGTAATTCCTCTTTCCAGTCGTCCTTTAAATAACGGAAAACACTTCTGTACCTTTTGTGCCTTGATTCGTTATATGTACTTCTTAGTGAGAGGATATGACTCGCACAAAAGGGAGGCTCGGTTGTCCTCACCCGGGAAAAATCTCAATAACAACCCCTATAAAACCGAATATTGAGCATTCTTATACATAAATTCGCTTATCGTTGCTGAGGGTGGACGGGCCTGAAGGTCGGCCGCGTGCCTCCCCCTCGCCTTTTCTGGTGTTCAGTATAATAAATTAAACTTACCTTTCTTTTTAACTCTTTTTCAAGTTATTAACGTATATATGTAGTTTTACTTTTCTTCTGTTCATTACATAGTTTTTATCTCCATTATCCTCGGGTAATGAATTCAATTAAGCTATCCTAATCGCTATTCTCTGGTTATTCAAAATTATCACTTATTGTAGTATTCTATAAAGTTGTATTTATCCAACTTTTTTCCTGCTATTTTTCTATAATTTGTATTGATTTTGATTTGTATTGTTTTTTTTAATCTGTTTCAAATAAATATTTAATGTTTAGTGACATGTAAAATAAATAACAGTGTTAGTGTTAATCATCTCGAGTCTACGCACAGGCCACTGTTGCCTCTGTAGACTCTTTCCAATATTCATATAAGACTGAAATCAAACTCTGTATATTTATATGCATTAATGTATTTTTTTGTCTAAATTGTATTGTTGTACTGTAGTTTGCATATAACTTGGCAGCAGTATATTGGGTTCAGATATAGCAAGTCCCATCTGCTACACGCTGCCAAGTTATATGAATACTACAGTACAAATTTGTGGAATTATGAGGAATAAATCTTTAGTCAATCAATAAAATCCTCACAGTCCTTTCCGTGGAAAAATAGCCTTCTAAAACCGTATATTGATCGTTCCATCTTATTGTACATTATGGATCAAAGTGAATATTTTATCAAGTACAGTAGTTAAGACTTAGTCATCGACAATGGTGGGCCGGCCGGATCTGGGATTTTACCCACGGCTAAACCCCTGCTTTTTTTTAATTATAAACTCTTCAAACAGACTGTTATTTTTGAAAAGCTGCCAATTCTTCAACCTTGTTATTATTGGTTTCATCTTCTAGAACCGCCTCTACAGTTTTATTGATTAATTCAAATCAAGTTTTCTTCAACAACACAATAACAAATACATATCATTCTCATATCTTAACGATTATTATTATTATCATTATCATTATCATTATTTTTATTATTATTGTTATTATCATTATTATTATTATTATTATCATTATTATTATTATTATTATTATTATTGTTATTATTATTATTATTATTATTAATATTATTAGACTATTATTATTTGAATTATAATAAAATTCACAATTGCACTCGTCATACAATCAATTCGTATCAGAGAAAATTATACAATTTAAATAATCCATTATCATTATGATCGCTTCTAATAATAATCTTCTAGCCTAATGATAATGACACAAATCTCGCCTTCTCATTTTCACATTAATGCCTGTAAACAAAACTGGCTGGCTCTTCTTCCCGCCATTTCAAGCCGTTTCCCGCTTGTTCCTCTTAAATTTCGTTCTGGCCCGAAGAGTTTTAATCAACAACAGTCGTCGACAGAAGCAGAATCAAAAGCAAAGACAGAAATTTGGAGTAGAAAGTGCAGAAGGCAAAGAGAAGAAGAGAGAGAAGAGAAGAACTTGAAAAGGGGTGCTCGAGCTTGAAACTGAGAATACGTGCGTACTTCCTCTGTCTGATCCAATGCTGTGACTTAATGAAAAGCTTAAAGCGTCCCATCCGCTCAAGGAATCGTAAAAATGAAGGCTTACTTCAGAGTAGATTGTAATTAGAAGTGAGATTGATGATTGTAGGTTGGGAAAAAGAATGGTGAAAATTAGTAGGCCTAAGCTACTGAGCCGCTAAAGTTAGTTTGCGGTTGTAATGATCATTCACGGGAGTGCTATAATATTGAGAATCTTCAATAAAACAGAATTAAATGAATAATCAATTTTTTTCACAGCTCAGCTATACAAATAAGAGTCACAACCTATGAATAATAAGACGAAATTGTCACAACCACATTTATTAAAACTTTGAGAAACTAGCTTCGGTTGTTCTACCATTATCAATCTCAATCAAACTAAAACTAAAGTACAGAGAAGCTTAATATATACTGAACATGGAATGATACTATTGGCTAAGCGAGAATGAGGCTGACCTTCATTGGAGGTTGTGATTGGCTCACAAGTCATGCCCCCTGGTGAGAGGAGTAACAAGCAAAAATAAGAGTCAAATCAATAACTAAAAACTGTGAACAACTAGAAAGCAACAAAGAAGAAATATACGAAATAAGGCTAGAATTAAATCAAATTCAAATTAAAAAAAAATAGAAGCTTACTGAAATGTATTCGAGGTCAACCGAGAAATACACGAAAGAACTGTTTAATAAATGTAGGCTGGAACTATGATAAAACCAAGTTAGTTGTATTGAATTGGTTAAAATAAATTTTGTTATTTAAACTAGTATGGGAATCGTTTTTTACCAACCTAGTTATCTCCAGAGCTTCTAAAATGTTCAATATTGTTTGCCTTTGCCAATCAAATGCAGAAATTCAACATTTTCTTCAACCTTGAACTTGTGCCCATTATTAGTGAGATGCTCTGAAAAATTTGAATCTCCTTTTTGGGTTTTCCAATCCCTGATAAATGAACATATCAGGGATTGGAAAACCCAAAAAGGAGATTCAAATTTTCGGAGAATGAAGTCCACAAAGTTCTGAGACCTGTGCGCGGGTAATGAAATTGGATGATCATGATTGATGAGCTTGACCTACAGTTTTAGGTGGGCTCCGAACCACCGCAAAGTGATTTTACAGCAGAGAACAGTGTCTGTTTTGCTGGCCAATCTAATCGGTCACCCTTACAAAGAGTGCCTAGGATAACGCAGCTTATCTCTATCTGATTGAACAGATACCTGCTACGGCTACGGCACACTTCGTTGATGATTCGTCTATCGTTTCATGATTTAAGGGAGAAACGAGTATGAAAGTAGATCAATTATTATAAAATAGACAAAATATCTAAATTTATATCATTACAAAGGTATTTTCAATCTTGGAGTGAGGCTTTCATTGAATTAATTTTACTTAAGTTCATTTACAATTTCTCAAATCGATCATTTATATCAATTTCCGCAAGGTTTTTTCCGTTTTGTCTTGTGTCTTTGTATTAGTAACAAAAATTAATTTATCTTTTTTTTTATGTTGAAGCATCCACTGGTGGAGCATCTGGATTTGTCAAATGTTAAATTTTAATTTATTAATATTAAATATATTTCGATACTGTGTGGACAGAAATCTGTCACAAAGCACTCTAGAAGTAAAAATTAACTGTGACAATATAAACCTGTATTAAAATTTAATTTTTATAAAATCCCTATTATTATTAGAAGCTCTATTAAAATGGCTATAGAATGACATTTTTTGAATCTCCACATTTTCCTGTTTTACTGCAACTGAAAAACGTCGTTAGAAAAACGAAAAACAGTTGTAAAATCAAGAATGAGAGCGCTAGAAGCACTAGCAGGGTAGTACGTCGAGTGTTGAAGTGGAGGCATGAGTCAAGGCTCCACTATATCGTAGTACTACGTTATAGTGAGGCCTTGCTTGAGTTAGCTGACTGACATTCGCATTGAAAGCGATGATCGAGGAGAGTGGTGGAACTGTCGCGGCACCGTTAGCTTGATGGAAGGGGGAGAGGTCAATGACCGTACACTTCACCAGCCGATTGCTTTGTAGCGAGTCTGCCCCATATAGGCCAGACTAGGTCAAGGCCGCGCTATTTTAAATATGACTTGTCTGGTCTGTTATATCTATTTTTTCAAGTAAAATTTTGAAACTAATTAAAGCCCTCACTATTTGAAAAATATCATTGTCTTTGGTCTGTAGTTACATATCTTTTTTGCTAATTAGAATTTTAAAACATCTGAGTTTGCAGAATTTGCTTTACACGTTTGGTGTCAATGTTTTTCTCAATAGATTTGGATTGTTACAGAATTGCACTTTTTTCTCATAATTAGGTACAAATACGGGGAGTGATAAAGTAAAAGGGGTCCCAGGGGGGGTTATGGAGGATCATGATCTCTCCTCAAAAATTGAGAAATTTCCTGGAAGAAGGGACAATCTCGCAAAAAAACTCCAATTTTTGACCC